>CM060966.1:140350722-140525722 GCA_030765045.1 Tenodera sinensis | reverse complement strand
GACCTTACATACGATGAACACCAATGTGTGTGCATGACCAAGGACGTCCGGGGCGACTGTGTATGCGATCGAACAGCAATAACACCGGAAACTTCTGGCTACTTGAGAGGTAGAACCAGAACTTAAAAATTCAATGCCACAACTGGGATTTGAACCACAGACCTTCCGCTTACTGGGTGGCTGCTCTACCACTGAGCTATTATGACAAACTGCCAGAATGGCATTAAATTCTCAAACCAGTTCGTATTTCTCGTGGTAAACCACAAAGGCAGTCTCACATCAGAGGCAAATTACCCCAATGGTGACTTACTATTGTAAGTACTTTATATCCCAGGATTAAATAACCTTCAGATGGTAATTATTATTTATTTATGCCAACAAACTTACTGTTGGTGTTTTTAAACACACAAGCCGTGTGTGGGCAAAGTTTGAGAGGTAGAACCGGAACTTAAAAATTCAATGCCACAACTGGGATTTGAACCACAGACCTTCCGCTTACCGGGCGGCTGCTCTACCACTGAGCTATTGTGACAAACTGCCAGAATGGCATTAAATTCTCAAACCAGTTCGTATTTCTCCTGGTTATCACCTAATATTTTTTAGATATTGCCCTTATTGTGATTTGCAAAAATTTGCTGTGATATGCCACTCCCAGCACTTCAACCTATATTGGTCAGCTCACCTTCTCAACATTTGCTGTCATTCAAGGCTGGCAAGAGTTTTATTGCAGGCAAGGTAACTTCAGCATTTTGACCAGAGGCTTAAATATGACTTCTTTGAAAGGTCTTTGTTAATGGGCTCATGGAACAACTGAGTGACAATTACAAGCCATCCAAATGGTGTCTTTTCATTGATTTGTCAGAGTTAAGTTTAAATAATAATAATAATAATAATAATAATAATAATAATAATAATAATAATAATAATGATAATGATAATGATAATGATAATGATAATGATGATGATGATGATGATGATGATGATGATGATGATGATGATGATGATGATAATGATAATGATGATGATGATGAATAATGATGAATAATGATGAATAATGATAATAATATTATTAAATAATAATAATATTATTATTATTAAATAATAATAATAATAATAATAATAATAATAATAATAATAATAATAATAATAATAATAATAATAATAATAATATTTAATAATATTAATAATAATAATATTTAATAATATTAATAATAATATTATTATTAAATAATAATAATATTATTATTATTAAATAATAATAATAATAATAATAATATTATTATTATTATTATTATTATTATTATTATTATTATTATTATTATTATTATTATTATTATTATTATTTAATATTATTATGAAATAATATTATTATGAAATAATATTATTATTAAGTAATAATAATAATTAATAATAAGAATAACAATAACAACAACAGATTATATTGTCATTAGGCCTGTTACAGCAATAGACGTCAGTGTAGTTTACATGCTATATATAACAAATAGATTCTAGCAAAATTATATTTATACATATTTACAAATATCAGTTATAAGAATAATGCTACCAATATTCGCTATGATGTACTATATATTACTTTTAATGCATTCAGTTGTCTTATAGACACAAGTATGGAGCATATATGGATATTTCCATTAGTTGAGTAGCAATGTACATTTCAAAGATAAGATACAATGACAGTGATATTTACAGTTGAGCTAAATTTTCAAAATATTCTTGTAGAGAGTAGTACAGATTGTTTAATAATCTGTCATAAATTCTATGTTCAAATCTATTGTATGTCAGTTGAGTTACATCATTTGATAGTGTGTTATACATTTTTATACCTAATGCTTCAAAGCTATTTTGTGATTTTGACAGTCTATTGTAAGATGTATCAATTTGGTTTGTACATCTTGTGTTATATTTATGGATATCCTGTCTGTAGTGGTAATCAGATATATTCTTTTTTTATAAAAATGAGGACTGTGTAGATATGCAAGTTCACTACTGTCATTATTCTTAGTTGTACAAATAGTGGCTTATAATGTGCCAATTTATCTGCATTAGATATTATTCAAATGGTCTTCTTTTGCAATAGTAGGATATTACTAATATATTTACTACTACCCCAAAATATAATACCATATGTTATAATGCTATGAAAGAAAGCAAAATAAGCAGTTCTGATGTAAGTGTCGGGTACAGAGCTTTTTAGGTTTTTTAAGAGAAATATTACCCTTGAGAGCCTAGCAGTGATTTGTTTAATATGAGGCTCCCAAGTGAGTTTGTTGTCAACTATTACACTGAGAAATTTGACTTCTCTGGTATTATTTAAACTTGGCAGGTCTTTTAGTGTAAATAATAGTTGTGTTTTTTGTTCATTAAGTAAGAAGCCATTTGCCCTGAACCAAATATCTGCCTGCCTCAAGGTATCCTCTGCAATTGTTTTTAGATTTATAAAGTCTGTGCCGGTATTAAAGAAGGTAGTATCATCTGCATATAATATTGTATGAGTATTTATAAACGAAGGCAGATCATTGATCATTAATGCGAACAGTAAAGGTCCAAGAACGGAACCCTGTGGCACCCCATATTTTATCTCTGTCATTTTTGATCTATCACTTCCAACACATACAACTTGATAGCGATTTATTAGATAAGACTGAAAGAGTTTCAATGCCATATCTCCTACACCATAAAATTTAAGTTTATTTATAAGGTGTGTGTGATTCACACAGTCAAACGCCTTGCTCAAGTCACAGAAGGTGGCCTGAGCTATGCTTTTAGTTTCAAAAGTAGTGAGTATCTTTTTCACTAACAGAACTATGGCATCAATTGTTGATCTGCCTTTTCTGAAATTGAACTGGACTTCACTAATTATGTTGGCTGCTTTATTATGTCCCTATAGCTCATGCTGTCCATATGAAAGAAACATGAGAATTTGAAGATAATTTTGAAAGCTATAAACTATGCAAAGTATGAATAGCAAATGTGGAGATTTCAAGGTCATAGGGTTACTCCTAGGAATGCAGAGTGGTTTTACCAAGTTTTGTTGTTTTATATGTGAATGGAACAGTCAGACTAAAGAAAAACATTATGAAGTAACTGAGTGGCCTGTAAGGAGTGCTTTAATACTGGGTGAAAGGAGTGTTAAGTATGAAGCATTAGTTAACAAAGACAAAATTTTGCTACTGCCACTTCACATTAAGTTAGGCTTAATGAAAAATTTTGTAAAGGCTTTGAACAGAGAGAGTAGGGGTTTTCACTATGAGACAGAATATTAAAAGACCCCAAAAGAAAATCGTTTATGTGAATATTTGTTAAGAGTGTAATTTGTTTTTTGATGTTGGTATGAGTTGGTTAAATGACGAAAACGTGTTACTAATGTTCATTGTTACAAACAATTAAGTTTGTTTAAAGACGTCATAAATATTTCCATATTTAATTTTAATATATATGTATAAATAAAAGAATTATGTGTTCAATATTGAAAGCGAAGGAAAAATGGCTAAGGATCGCTTCCCTAACAATGCAGGAACTATTTGATGAATGCATGCATGGATGTACACGTGGCAGTCGGAATGCTAGACTCGCAACTAAAAGAATTGGGATTAGCGTCTATGTGTTTGGTGCAGATGGACGTATTTTTATGTGTACGCGTCATAAAATAGTGAAAGTAAATTTACTAAATGTTTAAATGCCGTTAATTTGTGTAAAATAAGTAAGACATTAGCTAACTTTAATGAGTTAGTTAATACGAAGTGCGCGAGTAAATAAAAGGACGTAAAATAGACGAAGTGTAAAGTGATAGAAAACACTTTTAGCGAAATATCGCTAAATTTTCAGAGATTAAATCCCGGCGATGCTAGGTAAGTCGATCCACTGAAATAAAAGACTTACTACTGTAATACAATTTAAATACTGTGAACAAGAAGGTGCGAATAAAATATTTCACCAAAGTTAAACCCGAGTGTATGTTCATTCCATCCAGTACCACGACCCGAGATTACGAAAGAGTCAAAAGCTCATCACCATCACAACTATTTGAAAGAAAAGTTTCCAAGAATAAGCGAAGCAAAACTAAAAGAAGGCATTTTTATTGGCCTACAAATACACAACTTGATGGAAGACAGGCATTTTGAAAACGAGAAAGCAGCATGGGTGGCATTCAAGAGAGTGTGCAAAAATTTTCTGGGAAATACAAAAGCTGATAGCTACAAGAAAATTATTAAGAACATGCTAAAGGCATATAAAAAATTAGGTTGCAATATGTCGTTAAAAATAAATTTTCTGCACTCGCACTTGGACTTCTTCCCTCCCGACCTGGGGTCTGTGAGTGACGAGCACGGAGAACGGTTTCATCAGGATATAAATGCCATGGAGAAGCAATACAGCAGAAAGTGGTAACCTAGTATATTAGCTGACTATTATTGCCAACTCATAAGGAAGGTTCCTGATACCAGCTACAAGGGGAAGTCTTCTCGAAAGTTTTTTTAAAAAAGTGAGCAAAATTAATAATATTTTTAAGTTTTTGCATGAAAGTTACCTAAATATGGATTGTTAGTTCACTTTAACTATAATTTATGGATTCTGCATAACTTTTTCATTATAATGTTGAGCTATATGAAATTACTTCACCTCAGGGTTGATTAGAATATTTTAATTGCATCTATTGTATGCCTTATTTTTGTAAAACATTGAGACCGATTTCTCCAAAAAAAATGGCACGTGATAGAGAATTTTGGATTTCAGATTTGAGTTCAGCATAGCTGATATGTACAAAGTCGCCTATTTTCGTTTGAGTACAAATGCTGAATTTCCGACAATGAAGTCATTAATTCTCTTGCTCTCCAATATTTTTACTGATGGATGGGATGCTAAAAGTGGCCGGGCATATTTGATGGTGGTCTTGGTGCATTTCCTCTTGCAGATCACATAGAGGACAGAGTGGGCAAAAACAAAAGTTGAAATTTGTTGTTCAGTGCTATTGCTCCTTCCCTCTTTTTACAGTCTATATCCATTTGTTTTTGACCTCATTTAAAAACTGACCTAAGTTTTTGTTTAAACTCTTGCCTAAGCTAATTCTCCTGTTCATCTTTGTCAGTGCACATTCTTTCCTCCACATATCAGTTTCCTTACAATCATAAACTATATGTTCTGCATCCTCTTTTCCTTCATACAATGACTCACCCTGTGGGTATCCATTTTTTTGACCTCTTAATCTCCATGTCCCTGCTCTTGCCCATTCCATCCCCTTTCTTTCTTCATTGCTTGTGTTATCTATATACTTCTCTCTTCCCCAACTATCTTTTATTGGTACATAGAAAAGAGTGATCTTCTCTCCGCTAATTGGCCAAACAATTTTTGAATCTCCATGTCTTCAAATCTTGTTCTAATTCATTTCCAAAAACTTTTGTAATTAGTTTCTCTCCTTCTCCAAATATCACCCATACCATTATTTTCCAAATAATTTTGTAGAGTACTTACCCATCCTCTTTTTGGTAAGCTAACTTCTTGGAATTTCAAACATTGTTTCAGTATATTCTCCTCATGCATATTTAAAATCCTACACCAATATTTTAAGATTCTTTCTATAACTAACCCTTTTCTTCTAAAGTAAGAACAAATTAGAAACTAAAAACTTCACTTATCTTAGTAATGTTGCAAGTTATTTTTTCAAACTCATTACTAAGATAAGTGAAGTTTTTAGTTTCTAATTTGTTCTTACTTCTTACACTAAGTGTTTGAAAAAATAACTTGCAACATTACTAAGATAAGTGAAGTTTTTAGTTTCTGATTTGTTCTTACTTTAGAATCTTGTTGCTTCACTGTTAATAGCTTCAATTTCCTTAATTAACCCTTTTCTTGTTACTCTACCCATTTCAATTTGAGCTCCTCATTTGCAGCTAATATTGGCAATCCCAGAACTTCCTTACAAAACATTATGTACAGTCAACAGCTTCCCATTCATTTTCAAGACCCCATATAGCATTTGTGCCTTGACCACCAAGTTATACATCCTTCCCAACTGTTTCACCTTCATTTCAGGTATTTTATATAAGCATCCTCTCACAGTTTTAGTTTTATTCTGCCATTTGCAACATTTTTACAAAGCATCGTCAAGTTTATATAAAATAGAAAACATATTTACATTATCTATTAATCATGTAATTTTACACAAGTTAGGAACAATATGCACGTTATTGATTAGGTAAGTAATTTTAAGTACAAAGCTGAGCAGATATAGATACCTAGAATTAATTAAATAAAGCTGCCATTGCTGCCTTCCCTTTTGCCAGTGCGGACTTCTTTTGTTTCTCCCATTTACCTCCTGCATCAATTTTCATTCCTAAGTAGTTATATTCATGAACCACTTTATATTCAATCCCCTCTTTCTCCCACTTCTCATGTTTATGCAATTTAGTACCTTTTTTAAATACTATAATTTGGGTTTTACCTCTATTTACATTTAGGCCCCAATCTGCACAATATTTGTCTATTTAGTGTGTATATGTCATTGATTGATTATATTGTAATAGTAAAGATATAAGAGAAAGTGAAACTGGAGAAAGACTGAGAAAGATTATCGGAAGAACAGTTGTGAATTGTAATAGTAGAGGAGATTATAAACTGTTAGCACCAAGAAGGAAATGTGCATTTGTCGTACATTAAGAGGAAAATAAAGATTTACAAAAGTAAACAAACTTCGGATTCTGCATGATTTTGTTACAGTATATATGTCTTCGGAGGTAAACAAATTAATTGTGGACTTGACTTTATTCATATATTTGTTTGACTCTGTTTGTTCCATATCATCCTTTCATTGCCAAGAAGATTATCTATTTATAAGGATGATAATTAGTGTTAAATGTTATATTTCAGTTGTATTTATGTAATTAAGGTTGTTTTGAAAATGTTAAAAAGGCAAATTAATATTGTTTTCTTACCAAATTCAAGATTTTAGCGAAGCATGACATCACAAGAAAGCGTAACTGAGCAATTAAATATTCAAACACGTTACCTTAGCGACATGGTAACATTAAACTAAATATCAATCAGTGAAGCTAAAGAGATTTAAATTGTAATTTTGTAATTAAATCTCATATGTGACATATCCTATGTACTTTGAACACAAGGATGAAATAAAATGAAAAAAATGAAAAATGATATTGTGCTAAGATTTAAAAACTGTGTTAATCTACAAAGGTGCAAACAAAAAATTCAGCAAAAATAAAAATCTAGTCCAGTTTGAGAGGTAGAACTGGAACTTAAAAATTCAATGCTACAGCTGGGATTTGAACCACAGAACCTCCGCTTACCAGGTGGGTGCTCTAACTATTAAGCTACTGTGACAACCTGCCAAAATGACATTGAATTCTCAAACCAATTTGCATTTTCGCGGTAAACCACAAAGGCATTGAATTTTTAAGTTCCAATTCTACCTCTCAAACATTGCCCACACACGGCTTGTGTGTTTAAAAATACCAACAGTAAGTTTGTTGGCATAAATAAATAATAATCTAGTCCAGTAACTCATCTCGCCTTTTACCATTACCCGAGATAGCAAAAGAGTATCATGATCTTAATAGCCAGAACCTTTTACAAAAGCCACGCCACACTGTTAACAGCTTCGGTTTTTCATTGTCTATAAAAGTAGTTTTAAAAATGTATGGTTTCATCCGTGCCTTTCTATGACAGTGGCAGACAGTAATGAGAGGATGCAGACAGACAAAATACAATGTAGCTGGTTCGTAACTTTTTTTCTCCTGTTATAATGTAATGGTGCTTCAAATCTGTTCAAATAATTTACCCTAAATATGTTTTTGTCATTACATTTCTTTATATTAGTAATAAATATACATTTTTATTCTTGACAGCATTACAGAGCAGTATTGGTTGTGCCTGATATCTATAATAGACAATACCTGAAAGAACTTACAACATTGCTGCTTTGTAAGATTGGATTTGGGGGCTGTTTTCTTTTACAGGTATTGTTACTTTTATTACCTTTACAATTTGTATAATTTGTGCCTTTTTAAAGCCTGTTTTGTATCTCATATCAGAGTATAGAAATATGTAGGGGAGTTATAAACACAAAACAAAATAAAATACAATGTAAATTATTAATTTTCAATTTTCTTAAATAGATTGTAAGGTCATCAAATTTCACTTAAATAAAACGCAAGTTTGCACAAACGTTTAGGCTAAACTGTAATATATTTGTGAGTACTATCATTCCCCTGCTTGTTTGCACTCTTTCTGTGTGACAGTATGCACAACAACTGTCATCCACCATTTTCATTTGTGTTGGAAACACATACTAGCTGTGACCCTCACACTGATCATTTGACTTTTCCATGTTACAGCTTCAGTTCTCAGCACAACAATTATATTAGCAACAGTTAAATGCAGCAGGTACATTATCACTAGAGACCGGATGTTAGGCAAAATGCCTATTCTTAATCACAATAGATATAAAAATGGCTTAATTTTAGTTCAACTCACTATCCTTGGAGCTGCTTTTTATAAAGTTGAAGGTGCCTATTTTTGCCTATTTTAACATATAATGCCTATAAATGCCTATTTCTGTTTTTACCAACAGAAAAAAAGAGGCATTTTACTGAAAAATTGGATTAAAATGCTTTACGTACAGGTACTTAGCATCTCATGGGTTCATGACTGCCGGATGCCTTTAATGATGAGGTTTAAGTATAAGTGCTTCTACTGCATTTGTCTGAAGATAGCCAACTCTGCTGTACACTCTTTATGGTCCCACTTCCTGTTTAAAGGTTTGTGGACCATGTGCTGTTGCATTTCTTGAAAGTCAGTGGTGATTTTTCTATGAAAGGCTTACACCTGGAAATATATAAACATTTACAGAAGAGTACTTTGGTCTACCATTAATGCACAATGGGGCCAGTCTTTACATGCATTGCTAGAGAGAGTGAGGGAGAGATTGAGCAGATATTCCACACTTGTCAGATAAAATGTGTCAGAATAAAGCATGAAAGAGCTTCAAACAATTAGTACGGAAAGTAGAGTTTCTACCTCAATGGGCAAAAATTACCATATTAACAAATGTGTGGATAAAGTTACTCAGAAATTTCAAGTTGTTCCAGATGATGCAGGTCAATGTGTAAGAGAAAAATAGGAGCAGATTCTTCAAGAGAATAGTGACTTTAAACAAATAAGACAGGAATGATTCTTAGCAGTGAAAACAGTGTTACAAGCAATATTGATCCAGAAAAATCTTGTGCTCTTCAAGTAAATACACTTCAATAACATCAGTAGAAATGGAAAGGTCGTATTCAGTGCTCAAAAATGTTCTGACAGGAATTACTTAAAAGTGGAAAATTTGAAAAAGTATCTTGTTATTATGTATAATCAAATGAGTGTTTATTAATGATTGACGAAATTTATTGTATATTAAAAGCAATGCACTAACAAAACTATAGGAGCAATAACTTATTGGCAATTCCCAAGAATTCCATATGGCCGACATTATACTAAACTGCAGATGACATTGTACCAAAAATCTGTACTGCCAACGTACATAAAAGCATATTTCTAAGCTCAAATATCACAGGGTTAAAGTAACATGCTTTCAAGCGATAAGCATGTTTGAACATTGTTACCACACAACCTACATGAACCTACTCTTGTTCTGCAATAAAACATTTGGATAAAAACACTTCCGAACACTAAATATTGTAATATATCTTCCTTTCATAGAAGTTTGAAAACAGTGTTGTTGTAATTAATTTAATTTAAAAGGTGAGTTAATTAATAACACTGAACAACACTTACAAAATATTTTTCCGGGACGCGTTTCGAAGGTTAACTTTCCTCCATTATTGAGTAGTTGTCTGGTTGATAATGGAGGACAGTTAACCTTCGAAACGCGTCCCGGAAAAATATTTTGTAAGTGTTATTAATTAACTCACCTTTTAAATTAAATTTTAATATATACCTATTTAATGCACTACTGTGTCTAAATAGAATCTTGTTTTAAAATCTATCGGTTGGCTTCTCTCCAGTGGGTTGAAAAACAAGGGCTTCTGTGGGAATATAATGGTCGCAATAACATTGACTATGACCACAGCTTTACCCTGGTTATAGTTTATAAACAGTTGGCAGTACCAATGGAACCTAACAGGTGGAATATCACCAAATATAACCAGACTGTGCCATAATGGGAAAAAATGTCACAGTTGGTTTTTGGGGTATTCCAAGAAGTAGTTGTTGTTAGCTAATGCTGGATTTCTGACAATGAAGTCATTAATCCTCTTGCTCTCCAATTTTTCACTGATGGATGGGGCGCTAGAAGTGGCCGGGCACATTTTAAGGTGGTCTTGGTCCATTTCCTCTTGCAGATCACATAGAGGACGGAGTGGTGAGAAATATATCCCAATTCAGTATAAATGTTTTGCCAATCATGTCCTGTAATCAACCTGAAGGTTGCAACTGCCATTTTTCGAGGATACTCACAAATTACTGTTTCAATGTTTGGTAGTTCCCATCTTTTATTTTTTGGTTTTTCATAGTAATATTTTGCAATAATCTTTTTTGAATTCAGTATTGATCAGTGTTTTAGCTGCATAAAATGGTAGATTAACTATAGATTTCTGTACATTGCTGGTACCCTTTTTTGCAAGAAAATCAGCTTTGTCATTGCTGCTCAGTCCACAGTGAGCTGGTATCCTTTGGAAGACTACGTGTTTTTGAAGTGCTGTTACATGGGTAAGGATTTTCCAACATTCTATAATTATTTAGTGTTTTGGTGACAACTTGGAAGTAATTGCTATAATTGCCGCCCTGGAATCTGAGAGAATAACTGCTTGATGAAAATGTGAAATTCAATACAAAAGATTTTGTAGGGCCATTCGAATTGCTTCAATTTCTCCATCAAAGTTTGTAGTTCCCTAACTTAAAGATTTGTAATAGGAAAAGAGGTGACACATGACTTCAGTCCCTGCTCCATCTTGGTTTGATATCAATGATCCATCAGTATAAATATGAAGCCATTCATGTTCTGTAAATCTAGTGTGGATTGTCTCTAATGCCAATAATTTTAGAACACTAGTTGGAGTATCACTTTTCTTAACTTCTTCTGTCAGGTATAAATAATATATGATGTCTAATGTTTGTATCGGATTAACTTTATATATGAAGTTTTCCTTTGAATTAGGAAGCTGTACATCCTTCTTGATGTCTTGAATTTTGGAAAGAAAGCTCTCCTGAGTCTTTAGTATATGTGTAAAATGTCTTGTGCCATGTATTGAATGGGAGTCTGATTAACTTTTCGTATTGAATAAGAGCTGGTTTTTCTATTACATATTCAATGGGATATTGGTTGGTTAGTGTTTCCATAGCTGGTATTGGTGTGGTTTTGATAGCACCTGTAATTAGTTTCAGACTTTGGTTAAATTGTATTGGAGATAATTAGCAGTAAATGTAACCACTTTTTAGAGAGGACCATATTTTTACGTTCTGGCAGACACATCACTCTCTCGCAACCTCCAGAGTGTCTGGAGGACCACTCCTGTCGTTGGTTTACGAGTCTCACCGACATGACCGGGAGAGTTATCAAAAGAAATTCACCAACCATATCCTCTGATTTCCAATCAGAGGACACATTACATGCCATGACAGGTCAGCATGTTTGAGGTTAAAGAGGTTATAGAGAAATTAGAGAAGTGAAAAGGTTGGAAAACTAAAGACTCCCTAGCCCTAGGGTACCCCATTAGCATAGGGATCAGAAGAGAACAAGTGAGGAGCAAAACACCAGTAAGTGGAAGTAATGTTCTGCTCAGCTTGGGTACGTTGTGGTCACCATCCACATATCCCCTGGACAGGGGATATTACAATAAGTTTCTTTTTATAAGCTAGTAACAGTGAAGTGAATTTAAATTATAATGAAAACTGAGTCGGATTGAAACACAAAGCATCACTTACATATAATTAAACTTGACTGGTTTCAAGAGCCCAACTTGCTCCCATCATCAGAATTAAACAACTGGTTCTTGTTGATATTGTTTGATGTATGGTTGGTTGAGATGACATCTAGCGGTGAGCCGATAAACTTCCATAAAGGGGGGGTAGAACTGGAACTTAAAAATTCAGTGCCACAGCTGGAATTTGAACCATAGACTCTCTGCTTACTAGGCAGGTGCTTAAGCTACCAAAACTGATTTTATTTTGGCATCTAATTATTTTTATAATTGGAAGAGAATGGAAGAGAAAGGTACACTTCCCTTTTTAGACTTAAAAATAATTAGATGCCAAAATAAAATAAGTTTTGGTATCTACAGAAAAACTACCCACTCAGAAAACTACATAAAAAAAAATCTGATGTGTTGCACTCACATGACCATCTCTACTCTTGTACTAACCATTCTTACAAACTCTTATTCCTGTATCTTCTTTGTGTTAAGATAAACATTTGTACAAATTATCTTATTGCTTATTTCCTTGTAGGTGAAAGGGGAATATTAGAATACAGTAGGCTTTGTGCGATAGTCAAATCTTTTAAAGCTTTGAGATTCCATTCTCCTTGCACACTTAATGTATAAAAAAATGAACAATGATGTTCCATTTCACGAAAGTTTTAAGCTTTCCAAAACTCACACACATAACAAGGGATATCTCTGAAATGGTTCACTCTACAAAAAATTTATTTAGACATAAATTGTGTATTTTAGCAAGATCTACATTTTTACTTTCTCTACTGGTAAGTAGGGGAAGTATTGTATTCCACCCAAAAATTCGATGTCGAGATTTCACCAGAAATATATGTTTTGAGAACCCCTGAATCCAAAAAAAGCGTTTTTAGACAAAGATCTGTGTGTGTGTGTGTGTGTGTGTCTGTGTGTGTGTCAGTCTGTCAGTCTGTGGACAGCATAACTCAAAAACGAAAATTCAGTTAAATACCAAAGTTGGTATTTAAGTTTAATGTCTTTCAAGGATGCGACACAAAGATTTTGAAGAAAATAGTCCCATGCTAATCTACCCATTACATGGAAAATTTTTAGAAAATTTTGATTTTCTTGAAAATGGCTCTAACAATTTTGATTAAAATGTTATATGTTTGAGATATTTTGATGACAAATGAAATGTATATCTTGAATTTTCTGGCTATAGCCCCTGTAGTCGTATTTACTGTGGATGACTTTTGCATAACTGGTAAACCGTTAGAGATAGACCAAATTATACTGTACAAAAAATGTAGATACTGCTAAAATACACAATTTATGTCTCAATAAATTTTCTTGTAGGGTGAACCATTTCGGAGATATTCCTTGTTATGTGTGTGAGTTTCGGAAAACTTAGAACATTTGTGAAATGGATCATCGCTGTTCATTTTTTTATATGTCAAGTGTGCAAAGACAACAGAATCTCAAACATTTGACTATCGGACAAAGCCTACTATATTCTAACATTCCCTTTGCACCTACAAGGAAATAAGCAATAAGATAATTTGTACAAATGTTTGTCTCAACTAACAAGAAAGAAGATATAGGAATAAGTCTTTGTAGGAATGGTTAGTACCAGAGTAGAGAAAGTCATGTGAGTGCAACACATCAGATTTTTTTGTATAGTATGATTTGGTCTATCTCTGTGTACCAGTTATGCAAAGGTCGTCCAGAGTAAATACAACTACAGGGGCTATAGTCAAAAAATTCAAAATATACATTTCATTTATCATAAAAATATCTCAAACATATAACATTTTAATCAAAATCGTTTAAGCCATTTTCAAGAAAATCAGAATTTTCAAAAAAAAATTTTCCATGTAAAGGGTAGTTTAGGGTGGGGCTATTTTCTTCAAAATCTTCGTGTCATATCCTTGAAAGACATTGAACTTAAATACCAACTTTGGTTTTTAACCGACTTTTCATTTTTGAGTTATGCTGTCCACAGACTGACACACACACACACACACACACACACACACACACACACACACACACACACACACACACACACACACACACACACACACACACACACACACACACACACACATGGATATTTTTCTAAAAATGCTTTTTTTTTTTTTTTTTTTTTTTTTTTGATTCAGGGGGACTCAAAACCTATATTTCTGGTGAAATCTCGACATTGAATTTTTGGGTGGAATAGAATACTTCCTCTACTTACCAGTAGAGTAAGTAATAACAGCTTCAACCCAGTTCCACACAAACTTGCAGCCCTAAGCAGTTTATCATATAGATTGGTGTTTACTCTATTATCAGAAGAAGAATACAAAAAAGAATACAAACAAATAGTCAACACAGCAAATAATGATGGATTCAACAAACAAATCATTGATAAGAAAATAGTACAATTCAAAAAACAAATACTTGAAAGAGATCATTAGACTCTCTCGACTGAAAAGCAATATGATTTTCAAGACATTGTTACAATCCTAGTAAGCACTACAAATTCCACATTTTCAAAAAATACAACATTTTCTTGGCCCCACAAAATAATTTCAGTATGGAGAAATTACTGTGCAACAAGTCAAAGGACCAGATACCACAGAACAAAAAAGTGGGAATCTATCAGATCAGTTGCCCAGATTGTGACCAGATTTACATAGGAAAAACTAAGAGGAGTTTAGAAACTAGGTTAAAAGAACACAGGAGATTCATCAAATACAAACAGATGGATAAATCTGCAGTTGCACACCATTTTTGAACATCCAACCACAACATTACACCGAACATAAAACTTTTAAAAGCTACAAAACATGCTGCAGAGTTGGATACTTGGGTAAAAATTCATATAATAAAAAATAAGCTCGGGGTAATGAACTTAAATTTGCCTCCACAAAACCCTTTATGGAAGTTTATCGGCTCACTGCTAGATGTCATCTCAACCAACCATACTTCAAACAATATCAACAAGAACCAGTTGTTTAATTCTGATGATGGGAGCAAATTGGGCTCTTGAAACCGGTGAAGTTTAATTATATGTATGCGATGTTTTGTGTTTCAGTCCGACTCAGTTTTCATTATAATTCCAATAAGTTGTTTCCTCTATACTAACAAGTACTGTTCATACAGTGTTTTGATTAGGTTCCACTATTATGTGATAATATTATATAATTTGCGTGTTACTCTACATGTATCAGGTAACATAAATTTGATTAAATACTGCATGATTTATATTTTTGTTTCAATTGGTAACATGAGAAATCCAAATAGTGTTCATTTTTCTTATCTATTGTCTGTTTTTGCATGTAGCTGTAAAGATTTTAGCACCTAGTTTCACAGTTTTAGTGCCTATTTTGCTTGCCTATTTTTGTCTTTTAACTGACTTTTTACCTGCCTATTTTCAACTTTTTAGTGTCTAACATCCGGTCTCTAGTTAAATGAATTACATCATTTTTAATAAAGGAAAGTCAAAAGCTTGTGCATACGATACACCCTAGTTTTGAAGTATCTTTTATTTGAAAAAACTGCTTCTTACATACACATATAAATATGGCATGTTAGAATCATTATTAGAATGTCTATGAAAATAAATAATTAAAATAAGTCTTGATTGTTACACAGCTTTTTTTGTTCTGTTTGTTTTTGTAGTGCATTTTACACTTATGTTTGGAATAGATCAATGTAGTTAACATGATTTCATTTCTAATACAGGACCATGTAGCTGCTACGTTTGGAGCAGGGCTCGGCTATGCCTGTGTTGTGGATGTGGGTGACCAGAAAACATCTGTTTCCTGTGTAGAAGATGGTATTTCACATAGGAACACACGGGTAAATGCAAAGAGGTTGACAAACACTAATAGATATTAGTGACCAAAACTTCACTTATCTTCATAATTATGCATTAATCCCAATTCCGTTTGCATTAGTTGGATTTGGAATTAATACATAATTATGAAAGATATGTGAAGTTTTAATAAAAATGGATTTGGAATTAATATATAATTGCAAAAGATAAGCGACATCTTAGTCGTCAATACTTATTAATATTTGTTGATTTTTATTGCTTCACTGTTAATAGCTAGTTTTTTCATTGTATCTTCTTTATAAAACTTCAAACAAGAATTTAAAACTCTGGTAAACAGCTGTAATGAAATGAAGCTGTAATATGTGGGTCCAGAAAATAAACTGCTTGAAAATGGAAAGTAATTCTCTTAAAACCAGGTTATGCAGGAACTTGCTGTTATGCAGGATTTCCACAGGAACATTTCCCAGTTACAAATACACATAGCATTATTGTCAGTTATTGGATTTACATGTAATTGGTATCATTGGAAAGAAAAGCTCCAATAGTTTAGGAGATGTGCAATTGTTAATTTTTGACTGAAACAACAGATGGCAAGATGATGATGATGGTGATGGTGATGATGAAGGAGAAGGAGGAGGAGAAGTTGGTGGTGGTGGCGGTGGTGGTGGTCTTTCTATTCCATTTATGGTTGAATGGAAGCAAATGTGTTAAAAAGGTCTAAAGGTTAAGTTTTCAACAGTGAATTCTACAGCATTTAGAATGTTATGACAAATTCACAAGCACGTAAATAGTGTGTATTGGAATAGCACGTGGAGTATAATAACAGTTCATCATCCTTTCAGATGGAATTTTCAACATGAAGCACTAGTTTCAAAATTCCTGAAATGGATGCATATGTGATGATAGGAAAGCCTAATAAGGGAAACAGCATGTCAATGCAGAAATTTTGGAAAATGTGCAGTAAGCATTTGTGTGTAGTCCTAAAAAATCTGCGTATAGCATTAGCCTGGAATTAAACATTCCTTACTCCATCCTTTCCAAGGTCCTACACTTTTGTATGTTGTTGCAGCCATACAAACTGCCTTAATGGATAAAGTTGAAACCTAATGACCATTTTTCTCTGAACATTTGTTTACATTAATGGTGGAAGATGAAGATTTGTCACATAAAATCACTTAGTAACAAGACTACATCCCACATTAATGGAAAAGTAAAAAGCAAAATGTTAGGACTTGGGGGAGCAAGTATCACACATTTCATTTTGGACATAGAACATGACTCTGCTAAGCTGAATGTGTTGTCGTTTTGAAACAGAAAATATATGGTTCGTTTTTCTTTTAAGAAAACTTTGTTATCAGTACGAGTTACCTTGATATATTAGTGAGTGGCTGTTTACACAATCGGCAGAAGAAGTCAAATTTCTTTTCCATCATGATGGAGCCCCTCCTCAGTGGCATGTCACTGTATGGAATGTTCTGCCTCAACTTGTAGGAAAATGTATTGGGTGCTCAGAGAAGCAAGAGCTGACCTCTGACCATGACTAGTTTTTATGGGATCACATAAAGGATCTTGCCTATTACCACCTCCACTTCAAAATCTGCAAGAGCTCCAACATGTATCACTGTCACTATGTATGGAATCCATCACTGTAGACACGTTGGAGTTGGTATGGCATGCATAGGAATATCATCTGCAGGGTGACATGTGGAGCACTCATTCAGCATCTTTTAGATAGGTACTAAATGCTGATATTTATTATAATTATTAATTTTGGTATTATACTGTTTCAGTTTCTCTGTCTAATGACACCAATTTCACATAAACCCAACTGACAATGATCCTGTATCTGTTTATAATAGGGGAATGTCATTTATGGACACCTTGTACTGTTTATAGATCTAAATTAATGTGGCAAGAATGATGCTAACTTTGAATAATAGCAAAACAGCAGTAATAAGAACATTATTTATCGAAGCTGAGTTTTCCTTTAGATTCTGAATAATCCATTGAGAAGCTGCTAAATACATAGCTATTTTAGGTTAATTTTTGCATTCATTAGCCTGAATATAAATAATCTAAACTTATTAAATGTTTTAATTGATGCTACAGTAATGATAGTATAAATGCATATTTTTCTGTGTTTTTTACTAATTAGGTGAGAATGGAGTATGGTGGAGGAGATATTACACAGACATTCTATTGGTTATTGCAGAAATGTGCATTTCCTTACAAACAGTGCAATCCAGACAACAAACTTGATGCTGTCTTACTAAAATCACTTAAGGAAAACTTTTGTCATGTTAATTTAGTAAGTATAACTTGAAAGTTTTTACATGCTAAGAAGTTCTAAATTTTATTGTGCAGCAATCACAAATAGTAATCAATTCTGTTAAAAGGAAAGAATAAAAATACGTAAGTTATTAGCTAGTCTGTGCCTGCAGCTGTAGACAATAGCAGTTCTCTAAAGGTTCTGTGATGGACCATTCATGTTTTCTGTGCCCTGGGCATCCAGTTCCCTGGTAGCAATCAATGTGTGATTGGTTGGATACGGAGAGGGGAAAGCACTCTTAGCGTGAATTGTCTGGAACTTTTATTAGGTTGCTAGCAGAAGCTTCCAGGCCTTCCCTTTCCCTGTCATACTGAACCATCTTGAGGCTACAAATGCAAGGGAATGCTGGTGGGAGTAAGGTTGTTACGAATTCAGTCCAGTCTTGTCTGCTGTTCATCAGTGAGTTCTATCTGTGTGAGACTAAAAGACAAGTTCTGTGTTTGACAGTAGTGAACAATTGAGAGAGTATAAGATGGGTCTTGTGTTTGACATATAAATACGCAACCGAAAGAGAGATTAAGCTGATTTGCAAATTATTTTGTTGTTTAACGATGCTGTCAATTGCCAGGATCACATCAGCATCACCGGTGTGCTGGAATTTTGTCCTGCAGGAGTTATTTTACATGCCAGTAAATCTACTGACATAGAGCTGTCATTTTTAAGCACACTTAAAAACCATCGGTGTGGACCACATTTGAACCCGCATACTTGGGGTCTTAGGCCAGCTTCTAACCAACTGAGCCACCCAGACCAACAGGTTGATTTACATGTCATTAATTAAAGCATTATATCAAAGTTTATATCTGGAGATTTTTGCTTGGAAATTAGTGGGTTTTCAGACATTTAATGGGAGTTAATTTACATGATTGGGAACCCCGTCTTTGTGCTCCTGATGCAACCTGCAGCTGCTTGTGTGTCCTGTGTTACCAGCCATGTTGCCAGTTCCATTTAGCAACACTAAGGAAAGATTTGCATTCATATTTAGAGAGATATTGTTCACCATGCCATTGAAAGTGAGTTTACATGAGTGATTAAAACAGTTCTCTCAGGATGGAATGAGTAGGTTAGAAGAAATCTTCTATACATATTAAAAATAGAAGCACTATTAACAGTGAAGTGTTTTGCCCTGTTTGAGTTCATTTTTTGAGTCACTTTTTTATGCTCACCTTCACTTCTAAAATGATGTAGAAACTGAAAAACTGAGTGTAAAAAAGTGACTCAGAAAATCAAACTTAAGAATAATGCTCTGTGGCTTTAACAACTAAAGAATTCCTCTGGAACTTTCTGATGGATTAAAAAATCAGTACTAGCTGACATCATGTGAATTAGCAAACACACAGTGGCACAGAACAGTGTTCAAGGCTATTGAATATTCAAAAAGAGTAAAACTATGTAAATTAGAGTGTTTTTAATTTTCCAGAAAATTATAAATGTAAGTGTTGTTTAGTGTTATTGACTCACCTTTTAAATTAAATTTGCTGCATTTGTTTATTTCATCCCTGTGATAACATCTTTATTTCTTAGCTATGAGTTTGAAACATGTACATCATGAGATAAATGGATGGATAAGTTTAAGTTGTATGCAACTTTACTTCATTTTATAAGGTACATGTTTCTTAGAAGATTAAACCTAATTTGACCAATTACACTCTATTGGGGCTATAACAAAATGTCTTATGGCATGTTTTGTTGCATTCTTGCTTTTCGTTTATCCACATATATTTATATTATTATGTTCTATATTTGTTTTGTTTTATAGCATTGTCACAGTACATATTTGTTTTGGTTTTTGCTGATTTAGGTTAGTAGTGATTCGTTCTTCATAATTTGTTGTATGTAATTTTCTTTGAGCATGTACATGGTTGCCATAATTGTTGGAGCTGTTTCCCAATTAGATTTTGCTATGCAAACCACTTATTAATGCTGCTTTGTCTGTTCATGTGCAAAAATAGGTCAAAAACTGCTCTAGGTATGGCATTGAAATTTTACTTACAGGAGTTGAAAGAAAATTTATCAAAACATTTAAAATATCATTTAAATTGGGTACAAAATATAGGATGTGTACTTTAGAAGTTGTTGTTGTTAGCTAATGCTGGATTTCTGACAATGAAGTCATTAATCCCCTTGCTCTCCAATATTTTTCACTGATGGATGGAGCACAAGAAGTGGCCGGGCATATTTGAAGGTGGTCTCGATCCATTTCCTCTTGCAGATCACATAGAGGACAGAGTGGTGAAGAATACATCCCAATTCTGTTTAAATGTTTTGCTAGGCAATCATGTCCTGTAATCAACCTGAAGGTTGCAACTGCTGTTTTTTGAGGATACTCAGGAATTACTGTTTGAATGTTTGCTAGTTCCCATCTTTTATTCTTTGATTTTTCATAGTAATATTTTGCAATAATTTTTTTGAATTCAGAGTTGATTAATCTTTTAGCTGCATAAAATGGTAGATTAACTATAGATTTTTGTACACCACTGGTACCCTTTTTTGCAAGAAAATCAGCTTTCTCATTACCACTCAGTCCACAGTGAGCTGGTATCCATTGGAAGACTAGGTGTTTTTGAAGTGCTGTTTGATGGGTAAGGATTTTCCAACATTCTATAATTGTTTGGTTTTTTGGTGACAACGTGGAAGTAATTGCTATAATTGCTGCCCTGGAATCTGAGAGAATAACTGCTTGCTGTAAATGTGAAATTCTGTACAAAAGATTTTGTAGGGCCATTCGAATTGCTTCAATTTCACCATCAAAGTTAGTAGTTCCGTAACTTAAAGATTTGTAATAGGAAAAGAGGTGACATATGGAGCCATTCGTGTTCTGGAAACCTAGTATGGATTGTCTCTAATGCCAGTAATTTTAGAACACTAGTTGGAGTATCACTTTTTTTATCTTCTTCTGTCAGGTGTAAATAATATGTGATGTCTAATGTATGTGTCGGATTGACTTTAGATATGAAGTTTTCCTTTGAATTAGGAAGGTGTACATTCTTCTTGATTCTTGAGTTTTGGAAAGAAAGCTCTCCTAAGTCTTTAGTGTATGTGTAAAATTTCTTGTGCCATATATTGAATGGGAGTCTGATCAACTTTTCGTGTTGAATAAGAGCTGTTTTTTCTATTTCATATTCAATGGGGTATTGGTTGGTTAGTATTTCCATAGCTGCTATTGGTGTGGTTTTGATAGCACCTGTAATTAGTCTCAGACTTTGGTTTTGAAAGATTTGAATTTTTTTTGTGTTTGCTTTTACAAGAACTTCGCTGCAGTAAGTAAATAATGGCTTTATATATGTATACATTGTATGTTGTGTTAAGAGTTGCTCTGGAACATCCCCACTTCATTCCTGTTAGACGTTTTAACAGTGAAAGGCGCCTCTCTGCTCTTTGTCTTACATTTTCTATTTGTTTGGTCCATATAAGTTTGGTATCAAATGTAACCCCTAAATACTTTGCTTCCTTTGTTTCTGGTAATTGTTGACCCTCAAAATTTAGTTTTATTTTTAGTGGTTTTTTTCTTAGTGAAAAAATTAGGTAGTTTGATTTTGTTGTATTAACAGTCATTAAATTTTCTTTGGTCCACCTTTGTAAGTTGGATAAGGATTGTTGCATGGTTTTTTCTAGTTCTGTACTTTTGCTTTTTGGTTTTGAAGTCCACATTACTAAGTCATCAGCAAATAGTGCACACTTCACGCCTGATTCTTGTATTTGTTGTGGCAGATCGTTAATAAATATATTAAAAAGTGTTGTGCTGAGCACTGCACCTTGTGGTAAGCCACGGTGTACTTTGAGAGGTAGAACTGGAACTTAAAAATTCAATGCCACAACTGGGATTTGAACCACAGACCTTCCGCTTACTGGGCTTGTGTGTTTAAAAACACCAACAGTAAGTTTGTTGGCATAAATAAATAATAATCATGGTGTACTTGTTTGTATTTAGATATGTTTCTTCCATATCTGGTTGCAATAAAGCGTTGTGTTAGGAAATGACATAGCCATGAAAACATTGGAACTTGTACCCCTATTTTTTTTACTTTCTTTAGTAGTTTTGTTCTGCATATAGAATCATATGCACTTCGGAAATCAATAAAAACTGATAAATTATCTTCTTTTCTATTGAAGGAGTCTTTGATTTCTTGACTGAGAAGTAAGACTTGTTCATTTGTAGAGCGGAACTCTCTGAATCCAACTTGACATGGGGATATTAAATTTTGTGATTCTAGAAACCAATTTAACCTGTTTGACACCATTCTTTCCATCACTTTTGCTATTATGCTAGTAAGAGCTATTGGTCTATAATTTTTTATTTCTGATGCTGTTTTATCTTTCTTCAAGAGTGGGACAATTATTGCTTTTCGCCATTCAGCAGGTACAGTAGTGTTCCAGGATAGATTGTGGAGTTTTAGTAGTTGTTGTTTTGTTGTTTTTCCAAGGTTTTTTATGAACTCTGGATGTATGTGATCTGGTCCAGGAGACTTTTTGTTTTTTAGATTATTAATTGCCATGTTCAATTCTTGTATATTAAAATTTTGATAAAAGATATTGTATTGAGTGTTAGGATCACATTCTCTTTCTTGTTTCAAATCTTTCTTAAATTCTTTACGTTCCTTTTTATTATTTCTTGTTACTTTATGTGAATTAGCATAATATTTATTGAATGTTTCAGCTATGAAATCATTTACTAATATTTTATTGTTGTGTATGATAGGTGTGCTGTTGTTTTGTTTCCTGTCCTTGACATTTTTTAAGAACTTATGAGCTTTGTTACCATCTGTCCTATAATCCATTTTTTCTAAGAAATTATTAAAGTGATTCTTTTTAGCAGTATTAATTTCTTTGTTTAGTGAGGCACATTTCTTCTGCCATATTTGTGTATCCGATATGTTTTTTGTTTGTTCAGCTGTATTTCTAGCTATATCCCTTTGCTTTTTCAGTTCTTCTAACTGGGGGTTCCACTTTAGAAGTAGAACCTTTAAAAACTATCGTTTTTAGGTATATCACTATAAAATGGAAAATTTTTTGTTTCATTTGGTCAAAATCTTTAAAAAGTTTGGTGAAGATGAACCTCGTAAAAGTCCTTTTTTGAGACGAACCATTTCATTCATGGAGGTGAGATTTTACATATAGGCATTTGAATTAAATTTATTAATACATTATAAATTTGTAAGATTTAAAGCTTTCACGGCGCACGTTATTTATTAAAGTTTCACGGGCGATCAGCCGTGTGAGGTTTGAAAATATTGAGCTTTCGGCCATTGTAAACAATTGTTTACAATGGCCGAAAGCTCAATATTTTCAAACCTCACACGGCTGATCGCCCGTGAAACTTTAATAAATTATAAATTTGACTGGTAGGAAACAAATGGTAACTCATTGTATTTCATATTTAATTGAGCTTTCTAAAATGATACACTTATGTTTATTTTTGCATGACTTAGCAACACAATTGACTTATTGCCATTTACTTGCATTTGCTACTGTGGACATATTAGCATCACATTGTTTGATTACATCTGAAACAACTAGAGAACTACTGCACATATGGAATTGGGTTTGTAAACATTTTCTGACATTCTTTTCCCTGGTTTAATTAAAAAGCTTTAGCGGGTAAATGTTTTAATTAAACCCAAGGCATAAAGTACTTAAGATTGTAAGTCGCCCTTGGGGTACTTATCTCAGTTGTGAAATTCTCTAGTGGCCTACAGGGAAAATATAAATTGGTTGGGGAATTTAATGTCATACTGGCAAGTGTGGTAGCTTACTAGTAAGAGCAGCTGTGCATGAAGCAGAAGATCCATGGTTCAATTCCCAGCTATGGCATTGAATTTTTCAGTCCTAATTTTACCTCTCATATTCTTCCTTATCCCTCAAGAATTCAGTAACATTTTATTCATGAAATTTAAGTGTCACACATTGCCTAATTGCATTTGTGGTGGAAAAGTTTTCTATCATACATCTGATGTGAAATATTTTGCATTTATAGGATATTTGTGGTTCTCAGGAAAAGAATTTTGTTGTGAGGCAGCCAAGGACCCCCGTTTTGAAATTCACTCTTCAGGTAAAATTTCCTTTGTATTATATATTGATTTAGTTTATCTTTAGGTCTTAATTATCTACAGTAATCATCTAACTTGTTTATTAGAAGTATCTTTAATGTAATATGAAAAACATAATGAAATGCTTTGTTCTTAATCTTTTTAAATACACTTTTTCATTAAATAAGCCATTCTGGCAGATTGTCACAGTAGCTCAATGGTTAGAGAACCCGCCTGGTAAACAGAAGTTCTGTGGTTCAAATCCCAGCTGTGGCATTGAATTTTTAAGTTCCAGTTCTACCTCTCAAACATTGCCCACACACGGCTTGTGTGTTTAAAAACACCAGCAGTAAGTTTGTTGGCATAAATAAACAATAATTACCATCTGAAGGTTATTTAATCCTGGGACATAAAGTACTTACAATAGTAAGTCGCCATTGTCGTGATTGTCTCTGTTGTGAGACTGCCTTTGTGGTTTACCAGGAGAAATACGAATTGGTTTGAGAATTCAATGCCATGATGGCAGATTGTCACAGTAGCTCAATGGTTAGAGCACCTGCCTGGTAAGCGGAAGGTCTGTGGTTCAAATCCCAGCTGTGGCATTGAATTTTTAAGTTCCAGTTCTACCTCTCAAACATTGCCCACACATGGCCTGTGTGTTTGAAAACACCAACAGTAATTATTATTTATTTATGCCAACAAACTTACTGTTGGTGTTTTTAAACACACAAGCCGTGTGTGGGCAAAGTTTGAGAGGTAGCTCAGTGGTTAGAACGTCCGCCCAGTAAGCGGAAGGTCTGTGGTTCAAATCCCAGTTGTGGCATTGAATTTTTAAGTTCCAGTTCTACCTCTCAAACCAACAGTAAGTTTGTTGGCATAAATAATAATTACCCAATAACATTGTTTTCCACTACACCTCTATCAAAACACTAGTAAGCAGTAGATATTTCACTATTGCATACATTTAAGTAAAATTAAACACAAGCTTTGTCTCCATGGTATTATAGAAAAATAAAATGTCTTCATATTGAGACAGAATATTGATCAATAGAAAATTGTCCATGTAAATATTTTTGTAAGAGTGTGTAAATTTCTAATTCTTTTAATTTGGGTGTATTAGGGACTTATTTTTTTCAAGATAAACAATGTTTCCTCGTCACTTTGAGTTCAACCAATGAGAACTGTTGCGCGGATGAATACATAAGAATGGCGGTGTTGCGTCATAGAGACGCTAGGGACTCTTTTATCATTAGCGTCTGTATGCTCAAGGTGAAAGGATGTATATTTGCTGATAGCGTGTGAACATGTAAATTACACCCAAACTTTTAACCAGTGTAGATTCTATCGAATTTTGAAAGTTGTTAACTAATTAATATAGCGATAGAAATGTAAATCAACGAATAAATATGTTGTGATAAAGGAACGTTGATTTGTGCATTCCATTCTGTATCCATCGACCCCGTAGATAAGAGTAGCGTCAGATATCAATCAAACTATTACAACATTCAGTAAGAACATTATCTCCGGTATGCTACATAAAGAATCTTTTCCTGCTGATGTGTAAAGACTTATTTTTATAAAAACCGCACCAAAATGGCTTACCCAACGTGGAGCGCGAATTTAGAATGGAATGCAAAATTACGAGAACAAAGTGTTAACATCGAATGACGCCATCTCATCGCGCAGGAGAAAGACGCCATTAGACCATCGACTGATATCAACAAAACATCGATACACGGAGAATCAACGTGGGAAAAACACCGGAGATCATCTAGCGAAGCCAACTACCCAGGAGACGTAAATAACTGGACGGAGAACCAACAGAAAAGAAAGTAGGATCCAAAATTTTTGTTTTTACATACATTTTATTTCCATTTATATGTTTTTAAGAAGTGGCAAGGTAGTGGGACTTTCAACCTTAAGTGAATTGGATAAAGAAATTAAAATGTCGCGAAAAGAGATAGAAACAGGAGTGGGGGAAGGGGCAGATAGGCCTAGTTATCAGGAAGGATTAGAAAGTGAACAGGTGGAAATAAGCAAAGACCAAAGGTTAATGATGATCATGTTTGAAAGACTAGAACAAAGTTTAGGCCAAAAAATAGAGGGAGTGAGAGAGGACTTGGAAAATAATAAAAAAGAGATAGGTCAGAAAATGGAGGAAGTGAGAAAAGACTTAGAACAGAAAATGGAATTAGGTAGACAGAACTTAGAACAGAAAATGGAATTAGGTAGACAGAACCTAGAACAGAAAATAGAATTAGGAAGACAGGAGTGTAAAGAAAATATGAAAGTAATGGAAACTAATTTAAAATTAGTACATAAAAACTTAAATGAAACAAAGGAAGCCTTAGAAGCCAGGATAGAAATTGTAGGAGATAGGATGGGAAAGATAGAATCAGAGATGAGAGAGAATAAAATTGTGTTAGAAGAAGAAATTGCTAGATGTAGGGATGAAATAACAGAATGTAACACAAGTGTAGACTGTAAGATAACAAATGTAAAAGCAGAAATAACTGAGGAATTAAGGAAAGAGATTGAGGTAGTAAAGAAAGACATTATTAATGAAACTGTAGAACAAATTGTAACTCCTAAAATTAAGACAATGAATGATGTGATGCTTTCACAACAGGATGCTATAAATGATATGAAACAAAGCCACTTAGAAATAAAGAATGATTTAAAATCAATTTGTGAAGAAATGAAAAAAGGGAAAGAAAGTTTGGCTAATGTAAATGATGTTGTGAAGGCATTACAAAGACAAGATGATTTAGATGTAAGTAATGTACAAGATGAGAGTTATTTGAATAATGTACAAAATGTTGACTCACCATATAGAGAAAGAGGTTCACAACCAAACAATGACACAACACACAACACATGTTACACCAACAGCATATTACATGAAATCACACCACCTACATTTGACGAGGAGAAGGGAGACGATCCAAAACTCTTTGTTAAAGAGATGGAAGAATATTTTAAAGTGAAAAGGATACCAAACGAGCTTAGAATGATGATAGTTAAGAAAAGCTTAAAAAACAAGGCATTAGAATGGCTTAGGTTAACACTAGCTGGTCATGAGTCGTATAGCTCATTCAGAAATTTATTCCTATCAAGGTATTGGGGCCCAGCTAAACAAAACCAAACTAGAGTAGAGCTAGCGACAGGTAGATACGATCCAACCAAAGGGTTGTCGCTAGTCGATTATTTTATGAAAGTAGCCAACAAAGGAAAGCTATTAGACCCCAACTTGTCGGAGGCAGAACTAATTGCCAGTATAACAAGACATTTCCCAGACACAGTGAGAACAGGGTTAATTGTTGCGAGGCCAGTAGATTTTGCAGATATGATAGAATTGCTAACAGCCTTCGAAACACAAAATGGTTGGCCTAATGAGCATAGACATAGGAACGGTCACCCAAACTCACCCATCCTAAACCGGAACACGGCTACGAACAACCAGAGTGAGGGAGAACATAGAAATACTAGGAGTACCCATGAAAGGGGGAGAGGGGCACACCATTTCCCACAACCACATAATCATGGCGAGAGGATGGAGAACACAAGACAGCGGTACCACGACACAATACCGAATGGTGAATCAAGATACAGAACGTATACATATGATCGTGGAAGACCAGGAGACCGTACCCATCAAGTGAATCACATACGATTCAGTAGGGAACACTCGAACAACCACAGACCGTCACATGACAGGGGTTCACGCCAAAGGGGCAGAGACCAACGGTACACTAACAACATAAGACAGCAGGAAGTAGATGAAAATGTGCTACATAGGGCAGATGTTGCACAGAATACAGAAACAACAACCACCACCAACACTCAGGGAAATTACAACAACTAAGTTCGTCCCAACCGAGTGGATGACAAACAACAAAATCTCAGCAACTTACAATTGATATCGACACCATGATGGCTACACGAAGAGAGAGATGGAACCACTGGTCATAACAAAACAGCTGGGTGACCACACGTATGAGCTACAGAATACAAATGGCAAGTTGGTAGGAAGATACCATAAAAATAAATTGAAGCCATACAAAGAAAGAACCAAATAGCCTTTGTCAACAAATGTGTAAGGCAGGAGTAGTAGAGATGAAAGAAGATAACAATTTTAAATGGGTTACTTATAGAAAATTATGTTCAGATTAGGAATTACAACAAGGAAGAAAATCAACATAGTCATTGGCTATATCGACCACAAAGAGCATTGTCAACAAAAACAGACGAGGACACTGATTGTCATTAAATAAATTAATCATAGCGACGGAAGATAATATGTTTTTGACATAAGGATGTCAGGGACAAAAATAAAAATGAATCAATTATGATGAAAGAGATATAATATTTCGACACAAAGATGTCGAGGGTAAATTGAGAAGAAAAATAATACAATTACAGAATAATTGTAAGTATAGAAGTTTTCTCTTATAGAAATAAGAGACAAAGAATGACAATTAGTGAAATGAGGAAAACCATAACCAGAAAAACAATGCCCATGAATTAAGATGAATATAGCCAATGCTAAGCTCGAAGAAATGTTGAACCAAACAACAATGAATAATAACCCAATTAAGAAAATTAGTACCATAAGTAACATCAGAGTTTAAGAACCGACTCAACAACCTGCCTATACATAAGCTTATAAGACAAAGAAGGCAAAGAACTGAATAAAGTATTGCCATAAATATGATCATAATCATTAGCTCAAAATTTGTATCCTGTTTTTCTCTCCTCATAGCAATGAATACAAGTCAAAAACCACATGAAACACTTAAATTATATTTGTGTCAATGTCAAATGTACAATAACTGAGTATGTGTTGTATAAGAACTGAATATGTGTTGTACAATAACTGAATATGTATTGTATGATAACTGGATATATTGTGTAATAACTGAATATGTTGAGTAATAACTAAATGCGTTATGCAAAAACTGAATGTGTATTGTGTAATAACTGAATATGTATTGCATAATAACAGAACACATATGTGTTATGATAGCAGGATATATTGTACAATAACTGAATATGTATTGTGTAATAATTGGACATGTTGTGTAGTAATCAAATGTGTTGTACAATAACTGAATATGTATTGTATAATGACTGAAGGTGTATTGTATAATAACAACATATGTGATATGATAACTGGGTATATTGTACAATGACTGAATATATATTGTATAATAATTGGACATATTGTGTAATAACTAAATGTGTTGTACAATAACTGGATATGTATTGTATAATAACTGAATGCATTGTGTAGTAATCGAATATGTGAAATTTATAAAGACATGCTGTATCATGTCAAAACGAAGGACAAGGACAAACAGTGAAGAAGACTGAAAAAAAAAAAAAAAAAAATTGTACAAGGTGATTGAATCATAGGAGTAGGGAGAAGTATTGTATTGTGTTTCAAGATTGTAAATAAGGTGACAACTTGAAAAACAAAACAAGGGGCATATGAGACAGAATATTGATCAATAGAAAATTGTCCATGTAAATATTTTTGTAAGAGTGTGTAAATTTCTAATTCTTTTAATTTGGGTGTATTAGGGACTTATTTTTTTCAAGATAAACAATGTTTCCTCGTCACTTTGAGTTCAACCAATGAGAACTGTTGCGCGGATGAATACATAAGAATGGCGGTGTTGCGTCATAGAGACGCTAGGGACTCTTTTATCATTAGCGTCTGTATGCTCAAGGTGAAAGGATGTATATTTGCTGATAGCGTGTGAACATGTAAATTACACCCAAACTTTTAACCAGTGTAGATTCTATCGAATTTTGAAAGTTGTTAACTAATTAATATAGCGATAGAAATGTAAATCAACGAATAAATATGTTGTGATAAAGGAACGTTGATTTGTGCATTCCATTCTGTATCCATCGACCCCGTAGATAAGAGTAGCGTCAGATATCAATCAAACTATTACAACATTCAGTAAGAACATTATCTCCGGTATGCTACGTAAAGAATCTTTTCCTGCTGATGTGTAAAGACTTATTTTTATAAAACCCGCACCAATATTATACCATATTTTAAACAAAAAGCTGTGTTTAAATGGATGTTAAAATTATGTGCTAAAATATTGCATGATAATTTCGTAAATGTTGGCAGTACCAATAGTTGAAGATCAACATATTGAGCACAGAACATGAGTTCACGGTCAGAGACACATGAAAATTCAAAAATGCTCCAAAGGAAAAAGTGTATCCCAGGATATACCGTATTTTATCACGTAATTCCCCCCCCCCCTTTTTTTTTTCCTCAAAAAATTTGCTTGAAAACACTGGGGAGGGAATTATGCGAGTGGTGCTTCTAGGAATTCAGAAAGGAAGGGAAACCATGTAGTATTGTGTAAAAGTTATATAGGTATACAGTAATTTGTGAATGAACTGGATACATACCACGGTTTCATTGTTTCTTTTCTGCTGTCTGTTCTGCGGTCTCACTTTTGTCACTATAATCACTATTTTCATTTATATCTGGCTCAGATAACACATCTTCATGTTCACTATTCCACAACATGTCGTCAGAACCATTAATGGCACAAGAAATACCAGTTTTTTTAAACTCTTCTTAGCAATATGACGACTTGTAACAAACTGACTTCGAAACACGTCTGCAACTTCACATTTCAATTTTACGATATGTTGTGACAATGACAATACGAGTATTTTTGTGGCCAGCAATGCGTTCATTGTTGTCCGTGACAGGCACCGCTGCATCCATTGTTGTCCATTATCAAGTCATTTGAAGGCCGCTCCAGTATGAACGAATCAGGAGAGGGAATTATGCGATGTTTAATAGGTAAATAATTTTTAGTGATGAAAAATCATAGGGGAGGGAAATATGCGAGGGGGACCTTATGCAATAAAATACGGTAATTGTTTATAAAATATGATGTACTCTACCTTTTGTGTATTTGTCCATCCATTTCCTAATGTTCAAATCATCTACCTTTTCCTGAGGAATGCTTCTGTAGTATCTCTGACCAATTCTTGAGATGCATTTTCTTTTTGGTAGCGAGGAATGATGTTGCTACTCACTTATGTGACTTTTGGCATATTTACAATCATCTTTTAGGTTATGTATTGCAGCACTACACCACAAGGTTTAGTAAGATAAAAAATGTAGTGTATTTAATGTTTTGTTTATAGCAATATGGCAGTACTTCTCAGTTCAACGAAAACAGCACTAAAAGTACTGCAATTTTGACCACTTTCTAAATGCACACCGTAAACACACAAAAGGAGCAAGTGGAAGAGGCAAACAAACTGAATCAGACGTGCTATGCAATGCACTATAACGGAGAACCTCATGACTACCAGAAAACAAGTGTGTTTATGTACTGTCAACATTGAACTTCAACAAACAACACTTGTATTTTCTCTGAATGGTCTTTCCATAACCATTGGTGATCGTCATCCACACCATACTTTATATATTATAATCAAAATAAAGAGATAACTGTATGCAGATAGTTACCAAATCATTTAAAATTATTGTACTCAGGAAGTCAAAATGTAAAACTTAGGTTTAACAAAAACTAAACAGTAAAACTCGTGAATATGATGCAAAAATGTCAAAATTTGTGCTTTTAATGAAAAGATCTTAAAATTTGTGAGTAAAATTGCGTTATCGCGATTGAATATTATGCATATCCTTAGTCATCAGTATTGAAGGAAGTTAAGCTATCAGTACCTTTAGTTCCTCTGCTGTTTTTGAAGCCCAAGAAACACATTAGTTTTTCTTAATAGTTGTAGGCCAAGGCCATAAAGTACTTTTTACAATTCTAACCACCATGCTTATTTTGTATTTGAATATTAAAAAGTATTTTAAAATAGAATATCAGTAAGCAATGTGCATTCCATGCCATAACATTTATCTTCAATGCAAAACTTCATATGGCAATACGTTTAACTCATATGACTTCCTCAAAACATTTAAGGTTTGTTGCATACTGTAGTGTTTTAATTACATTTAGTGAGAGAATGTGAAATGTTCAAATCAGTGGAACTACCGTATTTCATTACATAATTGTCACCTTTATATGCTTTCTTCATAAAGGAAAAATATACAGTGCACCATTATGCAAAGAATACATTAAGACTGGCATGTTGACTTGAAGGATTAATGTACAATAACGGGAGTAAGAGCAAGTCTGAACGTATTGAAGCATGGCCGGATTACACTGTTCATAGTTGAAAAGAAAGGAGAGAAGAAGGAAGGGAACTAAAAGTGATGCTGACACTACAAAGCAAATATCTACTCCAGTAAAGAAAATAATTAAAAAATAATTGGTTTCATTGAATTAAGACTCGTCTATTATTTACAAAAGCATTTATGATACTGTTGAATTGCATTTACTTTTTAAATGGAGTCAGTATTATCAGACTACTGAACAAGTCCATAATTTGGCCTGTAAAAAAGTTAAAGTAGGTAAACAATAAGTGAAGATCATTGTAACATATGCGTGAACATTTAGTTTACATAAACACTCGTTAGAAATAACTATAGAAACAAACAACTGTACACGATTAAAGAATAAGATTAACTTGATGCATGCTAACTGAAGGGTTCGCATTCCTTGCTGCTACATTTGCATATTTCTTTGTATTGTCTGCTAGGTACTTGAATCACTCAGATTCATTAATGGGCTAGCCACCATCTTGGCGGCCAGGAAACTGATGGCATCGACAATGAGGAATATATTCCATTACGCCGCTGATGGAACCTCGGTGTAATCAACCCGAAGTCCCCTGAATCCACGCTGACTCCGTTGAGGCAGCATAGCCTAAAGCAGGGAGCCACAGGTGGTTATTCCTGTGGTGTGGGCATAAAGCCGGGGTGTCACATGGTGAACGGTTTACCAATGCGGACAAGCAGTGGTGATCGGAGGGTAGTCCCTCTGAAGTACGCCTTGAGGTCAGTCATGGAGGGTTCTCCATGGCGACACAGACCGCGGAGAGTTTGGTGTCTTTTATCTTCTGACCCCAGATGGCAGGCTCATTCCGACTGTTCCGGAAGGGGGTCCAAATCAATCATGCATCCATGCAAAACCTCTTTGTTCGACTCTTTTTTAGTTATGACATTGACATGTGAAGGAAAGACACTAAAAGATATAAGCCCTTTTTACATCAAACGTGAAGTAGACAGGATATGTGGCCCAGTGAAGAAAGTGACAGAGTACGAGACGGTATGCTGTTAATTGAGACCAACACGGCAGATCAGTCCCAGAAACTTTTGAAAGCAGCTTTATTGGGGTCCTACCCAATTCGGGTAGCCCCCCCCCCCACAAATCGCTTAACACCTGTAGGGGAGTTGTAACCACCTCCAGTCTGGACAACCTGAAGAACAAGGAGATCGTCAGCTGCCTCTCTGACCAGTGTGTCTGTCAAGCCTACCGTCTTACTCGCAAGCAGGATGGCAAGGAGCAAGCTCTGTGTACGGTTTTTTTGACATTCAAAGACACTCAATTGCCCGAGTTTATCTTTGGTGGTTATGAACGTGCCGCCGTACACCAATATGTGTCGAACCCCATGCGCTGCTTTAGATGCCAGTGGTTCGACCATACTAAGAGCTCCTGCAATAATCCCGCCATTTGTGAGCGTTGTGGTTTACCCGCCCACAAGGACACAGCATGTACAAGGAATCCTGTTTGTGTGAACTGTGGCCAAAGCCATCCATCTAGCTCGTGCCAGTGTTCCACATTTATGGACGAGAAGGCAATACAGGAGTTGCGTGTGAAAGAACGGCTCACATTTTTGGAAGTGCGTCGCCGCTTCGAGCAGCTGAAACCTGCGACCACCCTAGGTTTCGCTTCAGCAGTCCGCCGCACTCCTGCCCACACTGTGGCCGTGCAACATGTTCCGGTCGCTGATGCTGCCACAGAAACGGATTTACAGAGCATCTCTCCACCGTCCCGTGATGCTGCTGCACCGGCAACTACATCTTCCGCCGTGCAGACACAAGCTCACCAACCATCCTCCAGCAGTGGCTACACTACTTTGCCTGTCCGTGTCAATCGTTCGCACCATAAACACCGGGCGAGTAGTCGTTCCTCATCAAAGAAATACCGCTCCCGCTCAACGAGCCGCCGGGGATCTTCAGACTCTCGCACGTCGGCGGAGTCACAGAGGACGGAGAATTAAATATTCCAGGTCCCAAGTCGGTCAAGACTAAAAAAGAAAAAGAGGAAGACCAAAGACTAATTTCTTGACCATGGAAATAATTCAGTGGAATGTTAATGGGTACCGTGCACGTGTTCCGGACATACAGCACTTAGTCTTTCGTTTTCCATCAATCGTCTGCCTACAGGAAACCCACTTACAGCCTAATAATTCTCTCCATCTTCGTGGCTTTTCAGCATTCCGCCACGACTCTGCCGCTGATAGGAGAGCATGCGGTGGTGTTGCTACGCTAGTGGCACATAACATCTGACACCAGTATACCCCTTAACACGCCGCTGCAAGCTGTAGCAGTGCGTGTACAGCTGCAGGGCCTCTGTTTCTCTGTTTGCAATGTATATCTGCGCCCGGTCAGTGCCGTCAATGAGAACGATCTTTGGGCCTTCTTGGCACAGATTCCGCCACCGCTCATCTTTCTGGGCGATCTGAATGCCAAGCACTCTCTCTGGGGCTCTGACACTGACGATGCACGTGGATGCCTCGTAGCAGACGTTTGTGACATGTCCGGCTTAGTCCTACTAAACACTAGTTGACTAGATGACTTTCTTATCATCTGCCAATGCTACACTCTCCGCGCTTGACGTTTCTTTCAGCAGCCCGTCACTAGTACCTTTGCTTGATTGGTCGGTACTGTCCGACTTATTTGGCAGTGATCATTACCCCATTAGCATTCAAATATCCGACCACCATTCTGTGCCAACACGATATCCTCACTGGATTATTTCCAAGGCAGACTGGGGGAAATTCCGTTCCCTCATTCACTTGACCGACAATGTTTTACCACCATTGACGACATGGTGGAGTATTTCACTTGCTCTATCCTTCTCACAGCAGATTCCAGCATTCCTCGAGGCTCATCAACACCACGACACCTTCCTGTGCCTTGGTGGTCCGAGGAATGCTGTTTGACTATTAAAGCACGCAAGCGTGCTCTGCGTGTTTTCCGTGTGCACTCTACGTAGGCGAATTTTATTGCTTTTAAACGTTCTCGTGCAAGGGCGCGCTTTGTGGTGCGCAATGCAAAACGCACATCCTGGGAATCCTACACGTCTTCCCTTTCACGTCGCAGTTCGGCCCAGAAGGTGTGGACTGCCGTCCAGCATATGTACGGCAAGTGCCGCCGAACGATCATGCCGTACAGGGCTCCATATACACCAGCGAGCAGGATATCGCTGATGCCCATGCCGATTCTTTCGCCACTACTAGCCAAACTCAAAACTACGATAGAGCCTTTTTACCGATTAAGGAATCTGCGGAGCAGATAAGCCTAAATTTTAACAGTGAGCCCTACAATGCACCTTTTACTGAAGCGGAACTGGCGCATTCTTTGTCTCTCGCTCACGACTCTTCTCCTGGTCCTGATGACATCCACAGCCAAATGCTGCTTCATCTTCCACCTGCGGCCATATCCTTCCTGTTGAGCATCTATAATCGCGTCTGGCTTCAGCAGGTATTTGCGTTTTCCTGGCGAGAGGGTGTTGTGATCCCTATCCCTCGACCCGGAAGGGACCGGCACTTTCCTCTAGCTACCGCCCTATATGCCTGACGAGTGTCGTCTGCAAGACCTTGGAACGGATGATCAACACTCGCTTAGTGTGGTGGCTAGAGATGAATAACCTGTTGAGCAATGTTCAGTGCGGTTTTCGTCGCCATCGCTCCAGTGTCGACAATCCGACACGCATGGAAGCCTACATCCAGAATGCCTTTCTTTTGAAGCAGCATGTCGTGGGTGTCTTGTTCGATCTGGAGAAGGTCTACGATACCACATGGCACCATGGTATACTCCGTACTCTTCATGGGTATGGTTTGCAAGGTCTTTTAGCAATCTTTCTTTTTAATTTTTTAGCCCTGCGTCGCTTTCGTGTCCGCATTGGCAATACGTTCTCACAAGAGAGGATCCAAGAAAATGGTGTGCCCCAGGGGTCGATTATTAGTGTAACGCTTTTCGCCGTTGCCATTAACGGCATTGCTAATGTTGTTCATAGGGGAATACCGATGTCGTTGTATGTTGACGATTTTGCGATCTATTATCGATCTTATAGTCTCGAACATATAGAATGTCAACTGCAGTTGACCATATCATCTATCGCCGACTGGACCCTTCGCACCGGCTTTAAGTTCTCCCCTACGAAAACAATGTGTCCACTTTCATCGACTTCGTGGTGTACATCCTCCAGAACTCCGTTTGCGTGACGCACCCCTGCCGTTTGTTTCGCACATCAAGTTCTTGGGCCTTTACCTTGACAGCAAACTCACATGGGAGCACCACATTCGTCAACTTCATGCCTCCTGCGATCGTTCGCTTAGAGTGCTCTGGGTTTTATCTGGAGTATCTTGGGGCGGCGATTGCACTGTCATGTTGAGGCTGTATCGTTCATTGGTGAAATTTAAACTAGATTACAACAGTTTTATTATGGCGCAGTGTCCGCCTCTAAACTTTGTTTTTCAAATACTGTACATAATGCTGGTATCTGTCTAGCTACTAGAGCTTTCCGCACTAGTCGTGTAGAGTGTCTGTATGCTGACTCTGGCGAACTTCCACTTTCTATTCGGCGCTCGTTTTTATTGTGTTCTTACGTGGTCCGTCTGGCAGCCCACCCTAGTCACCTGTCTTTTACCCTGTATTGCGCCCGGAACTCGCTCACCGTTATCTCTGGAATAGCACGATCTCTCACCCAACTGGTATTCGGTTTCACGAGCTGCTTAATGCACACGCACTCCGCATGCCTGCTGTCGAACAGTATTCTCTTGGCTGCTGTCCTCCATGGCAATTACAGCGTGCCCAGTTCGACCTAGAGCTTTCGACGCATGCTAAGCTAACTACCCCTCCATCGGTATATCGTCAGCTTTTCATCGAAATCCTGGGACGTTACCGGAATTACACTCCGGTATTTACCAATGGCTCCCAGGTGGATGGAGCTACGGGGTGTAGTTTTGTGTATAACGGTGAGACTCACAAGTACCGTCTTGCAGAGTTATAGTTCCTTTTTTACCGCCGAAGCTGTTTGCAATATTTTATTTCGTCCTTTTTATCTCCAGTTCCGTTCCTGGAAGTTTTATTGTCTGCTGCAACTCCCTGAGTGCACTGCGTGCATTGCAACAGTTTGTTGGCACGTTAGCGCTAGTTACGAAAATTCAGACACTCGTTTTGCAGTTGCTCTCGCGTGGATACCAGATTGTTTTTATGTGGACCCCAGGCCATGTAGGCATTCCCGGCAATGAAGTGGCGGATGAGGCTGCTAAGTCTGCCTGCCATTTGCCAGAAATTTTAACACGCAGTCTGCCTTACACGGATGTACAGTGGTACTTCGACGTCATATTTTGTCAGTCTGACAGCAATCGTGGGAAGCATTGGATGTCACTGGCACGCAATTGCGGATGATCAAGGACACCGTGCAACCTTGGCTGTCATCTTCAAGGGATACCAGAGAGACAGAAGTCATTTTGGTCCGCCTGAGAATAGGTCACACATGCATCACGCATGGGCACTATCTGCGTGGTGAGCCGGTGCCTGAATGTTCCACCTGTGACGTTCAGCTCTCTGTGGCTCATGTCCTAGTTGATTGTCCGCGTTACAGTCGTGAGCGCCAGCTGTTTGGCCTGGGTTCTACTTTGAGGTCAACCTTAGGCGACGACCTGGTAGCTGTTAATTCAGTGCTGCAGTTCGTCGGCAGTATTGGCTTTGGTAAGCAGGTTTAATTTGTATTTTATTTTTTACCTTTTATCTGCTTACCTTTTAAGATCAATTTTCAAGTTGTAAGTGTTTTTAGCATAGCTTTTTAGATGAATTTACCAGTTTTAACTGTTTTTAGCTTACCGCTTAAATAAGTTTTACATTTTATCTATTTGTTTTAAATATGTAATTAAGAATGTTAAGTGATGGTGAGCTTTTACTGTTTTTATCCTTTTGACTTGGGGCTCTAATGACCTAGCTGTCGACGGGCCCTTAAATTTTTTTTTTTTTTTAAATTAACGTCCTCCAACATAGCGTCATATCGGACGGGATGGGCCCTTAAACCCCACTCACTCACTCACTCACTCACTCACTCACTCACTCACTCACTCACTCACTCACTCACTATTCCATTACGCTCCTATCTTCTCTCTCGTGAATCTAACAGGTTGCAGTGGTAGCACATTATTTTTCATTATTTCTCTATAGTGAACTCGTGTAATATTAATCCAATGATTATGCAGTGAAAAGCTTAAGTCCTGATTGCTTGTGTACAAATCAAGGTGCAACCATTATGCAATGAAGTGCATTGTTTTACATGTTATTTTTATTAAGAAACAGATGCCAAAATCTATGCAGACCGGAACATTGCTTTGAATGAATGCTGATTTGTTTTAGGTAGGTGATGAATGTATTGTAGCCCCACTCAGCTTGTTTCAACCAGAATTGTTTGGAGTAACAGGACCAAAAGTGGTACACATTCAGAAGAGAGCAAGTGGGGATCCTGAAGATCCTCATGATGAAAACTACCTAAGGGAAACAAGTGTAGGTATTGCTCTATTTTGTGTAGTGGGAAACTCTTGCACAACCATTTCCCCCTCCTCAAAAGCATGTTTTAGAAAGATCCTGTTTTTAAATTGCAGTAAAATATGTAAAGAAATGTTAATGTTTTCAGAGACGTGGTATGAAGGAATCTCTTGAACCTTTGGCAGGAGGTTTGGGAGGAGGTGAATTGGATGGACTAGCTCCTGGTCTAGACTGTAGTGGAGGAGTAGGAGCTGGAGAAGAAGATATTGTTGTAGATGCTATCGATGCTGTTGCTCCAACTGGTGGACGAGACATGGAAACCAAAGAATTTGTTCTTGGACCACAACAAGCATTAGGATTAGATCAGGCTGTTCTGCAAAGTATTGATAGATGTCGTAAGTAAAATATACAGTAAGGTGACATGAATTTCAGGTCCTAAAATCAGGTTATCTTACTATGCATTGTATAATGGGAATTGGAAGAAAGATGCAGCTTCAACATTGGAATAAACTGTAATAATAAATACATTCTTTTTGCCTATAGAGAAATTCAAGTGAGCCAGTGTGCCACGAACTCACAGAACATCAAACTATAAATTATTTTGTCGGAAGATTTTACTTACAGTGATGTGAAATAATATCTAGATAGTAAAGTCAATCAAATTTACTGAGATTATATCACCTATTTTATTAAAAATGGAACATTTTCAGGAGCTTGAAAACTTTGTTTGGAGGCCATAGTCTTCAGGATCAATCTGGACCCACTGCCACACTTCCTTCTGTGGATGACATTTCGTGGCTGGATTTACTATGTGATGGGAAAAAAGATTATTTTAATATATTTATTAATCATCAGCCTATATGTATCAGCTAGATACTAGAGAAAATGGTCTCTGAAATATGTTTTATAATTTCAAGACAAAAAATAACCCTATAGTGATTAAGAAACTTCATTTAGAATGTACAAGGTCTGTTCAAAAATTCCGGAACATTCATAATTTCGTGCCGATGGAGGGTTGGAGTAAATGCAGTTGGCATCCCTGTACACACCTGTTTAATGTGTACCTGCCAGAAGTTTCATTATTGTATGTCTATTAGTTATTGTTCACTGCAGTATTGAGTAGAACGTTGTGACACAGTTTCCGAATTTCAGGATGGCAGAGTTAGGGGAGTAATGTGTCTGCACTAAATTTTGCGTGAAACTCAAAACCTTTACAGAGACACACCAAATGATGCAGGAAGCCTACGATGAGTGCTTGAGCCATACTCTGTGTTACAAATGGTTGACACTGTTTAAAACTGGCTGGACAGAAGTTGAAGATGACCCTCGCTCAGGACGCCCTTCAGCGTCTTCTGATGATACTCATATCAGAAACGTCAATGACATTGTACATGCCAATCGAAGACTGATTGTCCAAGAGATTGCAGAAGAATGTAACATTTCAGTTGAATCATATCATGAAATCTTGACACATCTTGGAATGCATTGTGTTGCTGTGAAGTTCATCCCATGGCTCTTGAGTCAATACCAGAAAGACCATCGCACTCGCGCATTCATCCCTGTTGGTACGGGACTATTGCACAAAAAACAAAATCATTGTGCTGCCTCATTCTCTGTACTCTGCAGACCTGGCCCCTGCAGTTTCTTTTTATTTCCAAAGTTAAAAATCCTGTTGAAAGGATGTAGATTTACAACGAAAGACAAGATAAAAGAAAATTTGTAGACGATGCTTCGCATGACCCAGAAAGAGGTGCACCAAGACTGCTTCCAGAAGCAGAAGTGGCGGGAGTGGCGTATCAGTTGTGGAGAGTATTTCGAAAGAGACCTGCAGAATAAATAAAAGTTAAACATAGAAAAATTTTGTGGAGAAAGCTCAGGAATTTTTTTAAGACCTCATACTTCATCTTTGTAAGAAAATATACAGTAATTTTTCATAAATAATATCTTCATTGTAAAAATTAGATTTGAAAAACTCAATGCCTGGCCAAGACTTGACCCATCCATAGTGAGGTAGAGGTAAAGTGTTAATGGAGGGGATTCCACACTGAGCCAACTGTTGAGGCTATTTTATGTCAGACCCTGGGAGAAAAGGATGAAGTGAGAGTGCTGGGCGAGTAGCTCAAGCCAGCATGAGGATCCCTAATGTGTGCTGGAGGTTCATCTCGACACCAGAGTTTGCCAATCAGCCACCGGTCAGTTGACTACAATGTCACCCATCTGCCTAGAACAACAGTTACATTCTGCCAAGTCCTCAGACAGCAGCACCAAATTCACACATTGTCAACAGTCCGACCTTAAAAGACGGGATTGAAATGAAGGGACAGGAAATTCAGGGAATGTAATTATCTTTCCCAGCATTTGCCTGGTGACACAGGAAAACTCCGAAAAAGCATGGATCAGGAAGGTCGGTTGTGGGAATCGAACCCACAATCTCCCAAATGCTAGCCTCACACGTTCCCACAGACCATCTCGCTGAGACAAGAGAACCATCCATACTAATGCTGTTACCACGTCTTAAGCTAGCTGCGTATGCATTAATTCCTCTCATCTATTCAAGTGTCCTGGTAGATCTTCCAGGAGATCTGAAAATTACGGATATCATATATCAGAAATGACAATGTTACAAGTTAAATGCAGCATTCATGCCAGAAACATGATAAATAAAAGCTGATTCTCCTGGACTAAAATGATTCTGGCCATGAAAGCCTTCATTTAATAGTGAATTTGAAGCAGTATTTAGAAGGCAGTGAAAAAAACAGCATGTGACGATAAAAAGACAGGAACTGTTACTGAGATTGAATTAAGATTGTTGTTACTTGGAATGTGTTATTTTGTGTACATACTGCAGTGTAAATAAGTATATTAAATTAAGGAAATTGAAGCTATGAACAGTGAAGCAACAAGATTCTAAAGTAAGAACAAATTAGAAACTAAAAACTTCACTTATCTTAGTAATATTGCAAGTTCTTGGTGCAAAGCTGACTAAAGTTACGAGTTGACTCCAACTCATTCTCAAAGCTATACAAACAACTCGAAACTTTAGTTAGCTTTGCACCAAGAACTTGCAATATTACTAAGATAAGTGAAGTTTTTAGTTTCTAATTTGTTCTTTCTTTAGAAGTGTATTAAAGGTTGATTAGTGTCCAGGAGTTATAAACAGTAACATTTGGTGACCTCGATGTGGTAGAAATAACGGTAAATTTTCGAAGTAAGTGAAACATAAGAAGCTACCAATTAAACAAGGCACACTGTTACATGAGTAGAGGTTTTCAGTCACATTTATTTCATCATCCTGTGTTGAATATCCACCTTAGGCTGTAGACTGTGTTGTAAATTGTGTATTTGGAAACATAAATAATAGGAACTAACCTTGAAATGGCAACCCAGGAAAACAAAGGTATTCCAGCCGTAGGATGCAAAGCTAACAAGGTTAGCATAAAGATTCCTCCGTTTTGGTCTGATAAGCCCGAAATTTGGTTTCTCCAAATAGAAGTCCAGTTCAACATTAAAAGAATCACATCCGAAGAAACATAATTAATTACATAATTGCCCAACTCGAGCCAAAATATATTGAGAATATTTGGGATATAACAACAGGATCAGGAAATGCTAAATATATGGCCACCAAACCACGACTCCTGGATATTTTTAAAGAGAGTGAAGATTTGAAAATGAAAAGATTGTTTACTGGTGTCAAGTTAGGAGATTATAAATCTAGTCAGCTTCTTAGAAAAATGCAGTCATTAGCTGGAAAGGATGTCTGATAAGGTTATTAGAACCCTTTGGTTAGATAAGCTTCCAGATTTGATAAAAAGTATCCTAGTTGTGAGTGAAGAGTGCCTGGAGCGTGTCACAGTGTTGGCTGATAGATGCTGGAGATGAACCCCCACAATGACGTATTCAAGGTTGATACACAAGACCCAAAAGGTACTATTATTAATGAGCTTGTTACTTAGATTGCTCACTTGGAACAACAAATTGCTACCATGTCTATAGGACAACACAGCAGTCGAAATCGTAGTCCTCACCAGCGAAGCTCTAGTCGCAGCCAAAGTAGAAGGTATGACCCAAAAGGCAAGTACTGCTATTACCTATGTTCCTTTCCTAGAAGTTTGAAAAGTGTTATAATCAATTTAATCTAAAAGGTGAGTCAATAACACTAAACAACACTTACATTTATAATTTTCCGGAATGCGTTTCAGAGGTTAACTTTCATCCATTATCAACCGGACAATGGAGGAAAGTTAACCTCCAAAATGCGTTACAGAAAATTATAAATGTAAGTGTTGTTTAGTGTTATTGACTCATCTTTTAGATTAAACTGCTATTATCACTTCCAATTTGGTCAACAGTGCATTCCAGAGAAATGTAAACAGCTTTGCTCATGGAAGTCGTCGGAAAACTCCAACGGGCAGTAGAATTAGCGGCTAATTCACCTGCCAAGAAGCATGATAGAAGCTGCAAACACCAGTTATTCGTAACAGATAATGAAATGGCCTGCAGTTTCTTGTTGACAGTGGGGCAGATGTGTCATTAATTACACCAAGGAACTGTGATCGAATCGATTTGTTTAAACTTTATGCTGCCAATGGAACTGTAAATCCAATGTATGGTATCAGCACCCTAACCTTGGATTTAGGTTTATGTAGACAATTTCAGTGGCCATTTGTAATTGCTAAGGTCAACAAGGGTATATTAGGAGTAGATTTCTGAAACGAATTTCATTTATGTGTCAATAATTAACAGATGGCGTAACCAAACTTGAAAGCAAGGGTGAAGTTATGTCCATTTTGGAAAAGGAAGCTATAAGTACAGTGAATAGAAGTACCATGCAATTTGCCGACTTGTTCAGCTCCTATCCTGAAATAACATCGCCAAATTTGGCACCAGAAAAGATTTCACATATTAAACATTACGTCAACACCTAAGGACCTCCAGTTTATTCTAGAGCAAGACCATTAGCACCTCATCGGTTACAGCAAGCGAAACAAGAATTCCAGTTTATGCTGAACTATGGAATCAGGCCATCGCAGTCAGAATGGGCTAGTCCTCTTCACTTGATAAACAAGAAGGATGGATCTCTTCGTCCATGTGCAGACTACAGGAGACTGAATGAATAAACTGTTCCACGCAGGTATCCTATTCCGAGACTTGAAGGCTTTCATCACATCTTGAATGGCACCACGATTTTTTCCAAAACTGATTTATTCAAAGCATATTTTCAGATCCCAATAGCAGAAGACAAGCACAAAACTGTCATCACACGATTTGGACTTTTTGAATTCAATGTCATGAGTTTTGGACTTAGGAATGCACCTTCAACATTAATGCGTTCCATACATGGCGTGTTGAATGGGTTAAATTTTGTATTCCCTTACCTGGATGATATATTGATTGCCCCCAAATCAGTTGCAGAACACAAGCATCACCTACAGCTAGTTTTATAACGGCTGTCGAAGTATGGTATCCTTATCAACATGACCAAATATGTAATAGCTGTAAAAGAACTTGAATTTCTTGGGTACCTGATCACACTAAGTGATTCGAGACCACTCCCTGAGAAGGTACAAGCAATCAAGGATTATAAATTACCTGAGACCGTGTGAGACTTGCACACATTCCTTGGTTTGAGCAACTTTTATCGTTGCTATCTACCAAATGCAGTAGAAACTTAAGCTATTCTACACAAATATTTGAGAGAAGCTAAGAGGAACGACAGCAGAAAAATTGACTGGACCAACAAAGCCAAGAAGCAGTTTGAGAAATGTAAAGAAGACCTGATTAATGCTACACTTCTGACATTTCCAGTTCCAGATCTGCCTATAGCCCTCTTCACAGATGCTTCTGATCAGACTGTTGGAGCAACATTACAGCAGTATGAAGACCCATAGCCTTCTACTCCAAAAAGCTTAGCAGTACGCAGAAGAATTACAGTGCATATGATAAAGAATTGCTTGCAATACACCTGGCAGTGAAACAATTCAGGCACTTCATTGAAGGTAGAGATTTTACCATTTTACAAACCACAAACCAATCATTTACGCATTCCAACAAAAGAATGAGAAGGCATCCCCTTGGCAACTACGGTACCTGTAATACATCTTGCAGTTCACAACCGATATACGTCATGTCAGTGGCAGAGATAATGTGGTAGCCGATACTCTGTCAAGACTTAATGAAATTTCAGTGATTGATTATGAAATCATAGCAAAACACCAAGAAAATGATGAAGAGCTGAAGCAGTTATGACAAGGCAATATATCACTGAAATTCAGTGTCAGTTAAGTTCCCAGTACATGTTGCGGTGTGATGTCTCTACTAGTAACGTTAGCCCTTTTGTTCCAAAGTTATTTTGCACCCAAATTTTCAAACAGATTCATTATATGGCCAGGAATAAGAAATTATGTGCATAAACGGGCTCAATCTTGCATTAGTTGTCAACAAAATAAAGTGACAAGGCACACTAAGTCTCGAGTTGGAAATTTCGAGCAACCAGATGATAGATTCATAGTCGTTCATGTGGATATAATTGGACCCTTGCCATCATCAGAGGGCAACATTTACTGCCTTACTTGCATTGATCGATTCAGCAGTTGGATGGAAGTCATTCCAGTGGCCAATGTCACCGCCCAGTCAGTAGCAAACTATTTACAACAATTGGATGAGTAGATTTGGAGTTCCAGAAGTAATTGTTATGGAAACAATTCGAATCAGAATTATTTAGAAACTTAGCAATGCTCTGTAGAGCGAAGTGCAACATACCATTTCATACCATCCCCAGGCAAATGGAAAAATAGAACGGTTACATCATACTCTCAAAGTAGCAATCAGAGCACACAAGAAGCCCAGATGGACTCAGAGCCTACCAACAGTTCTACTTGGTCTATGAGCAGCCATTCAAAAAGATCCCAGCTACTCATTTGCAGAAACGATGTGTGGAACCACCATCATACTTCCTGGGGTGTTTTTCGAACACTCAATGCAGTTATAGTGCAATTCAGATACCTTTGTAACCACCTCTGGGATCACATAGAGCACCTTAAACCTGCTAAACCTAGGACAGTGACATCCAGATCTACATTTATTAATAAACATCTCTCTTGTAGTTCACATGTGTTCTTGAGGAAGGACAAAGTTAAAAAGTCCCTCGAGTCACCTTATAAAGAACCGTTCCTAGTGGTAAAGAGACAGGACAAATATTTCACCATCGGTATCAAGAGCAAAGATGTTAATGTTTCCATTGATAGACTCAAACCTGCTTATATACTAGTCGATGAAGAGAGAGAACGAGATACAGTAAGGAATCCTAACCTATCTTCTATGAAATTTCCTGTTTCCGAAAAGTACCATGCCAACCAGAAACAGGAAAATACCTCCCAGGACAGTGAACGAGTGAAGACTACACATAGTGGTAGAGTTATAAGATTTCCTACCAGATATTGGGACAGAATTCAGTTCATGACTCTGTTAACGTAACTTACTTACTGGCAGGAGAGTGATGTAGCAGTATTTAGAAGGCAGTAGACAAAAAAAAAAAAAGAAAGAAAGAAAGAGACGACAAAAAGACAGGAACCGCTACCAACATTGAGTTAAGATTGTTGTTACTTGCCATGTGTTATTTTATGTACATACTGCAGTATAAATAAATGTGTTACATGTTGATTAGCATCCAGGAGTTATAAACATGTAATAAATTGTCTCCAAAGGGAGGATATTCATCACCTGATTCGGCATCTAGAGGTTCTACAGATTAAGAAATCTAACCTACTATGTTCATGATACTGGCATTATCAGAAATCTTCCTTTACCAGAAATGTAATATGAAAGCTGCATTGGGCCTTAATGACCTAGCTGTTGACAGGCCCTTATATCTTACTCACTAAAATCTGTATCGTCACACTGCATCCATGATCATACAGAGTCAGCATTTCTGAGGGAGCACATCTACCAAACTCATCAGGAGCTTGCAGCCAATAATTGCAGTTTATTTAGCTACACCTTCAGATAAGCAACTGTCTCGGAGACATTGGAACCTGAGCTGGAACCTGACCAAATCACTTTCTCAGCAATGCTATCCAACACCAAAAAAGCAACAGAAAGACAGAAGTAGTAGTAACAGAATACCACAAGACACAACCTAACATTGGAAAACATCATGAAAATCATCTTTTAACTATACCATCACCAACTTCTCAACTTGTAATCTAACTCAAGTTGAAATTTCTGTTTTAGCCAAGGAAGGAAACTTGGCCAGCCACTTTGTCAGTGATTCCAAGTGGTGCTGTTTTTATAATTATCATCGGTGATGGTGATGAGCTTGTGACTCTTTCGTTATTTCGGGTCGTGGTACTGGATGAAATGAACATACACTCGGGGTTAACTTTAGTGAAATATTTTATTCACACCTTCTCGTTCACAGTATTTAAATTGTATCACAGTAGCAAGTCTTTTATTTCAGTGGATCGACTTCCCTAGCATCGCCGAGATTTAATGTCTGAAAATTTAGTGATATTTCGCTAAATGTGTTTTCTATCACTTTAGACTTCATCTATTTTACGTCCTTTCATTTAATTGCACACTTCATATTAACTAACTTATTAAAGTTAGCTAATGTTTCACTTATTTTACTCAAATTAGCAGTCTTTAAACACTTAAGTAAATTTACTTTCACTATTTTATGACATGCACACATAAAAATGCATCCATCTATACCAAAGACACGGACACTATTAACAAATTCTTTTGGTTGTGAGTCTAGGATTCCAACTGCCATGTGTACAGCTGCATATGCGTTCATCACATAGTTCCCGCATTGTTAGGGAAGCGATCCTTAGACATTCTCCATTTGCTTTCAATATTGAACACACATAATTCTTTTATTTATACATATATATTAAAATTAAATATGGAAATATTTATGACGTTTTTAAACAAACTTAATTGTTTGTAACAATGAACATTAGTAACACGTTTTCGTCATTTAACCAACTCATACCAACACCAAAAACAAATTACACTCTCAACAAATATTCACATAAACGATTTTCTTTTGGGGTCTTACAATATCCTGTCTCACAACCAAAGACTCATCCCAACATAGAAGTACCTATCGCACTATCACTGGAACCAATTGCAGAAGAAATACACTGAGAGTTCCACAAAGGGCCATGTCCAATCTATGCAAGGAAGAAAATTTAAGCTCCAACACTGACATCGTTCCACTGACAAGAGTAATATCACTTTTGTGCTAAACTCATTAGATTAAAAGCATAAGATCATAGAGCTTTTAGACATGAATACATACAAGAGACTCCAGAAAGAGCCTATAGCATATGTTCTAAGAAAAACTAACCAGCTCATCATTCAGTCCTCTATAACAGCTGAAAAGAAGTGAAGCATCAAGAGAACACAAGCACTGGTGCCTAGACTTTATGGTTTACCCAAAATCCATAAGCCTAATATTCCCCTCCATGCTATAGTGAGTGCCATTGGATCACTGAGTTATGCTGTAGAATCTCACATTTTCATCAAGCAGTTATTCTTACAGATTCCAAGGCGGCAATTATAGCGATTCCAAGTTGTCACCAAAAAACCAAACAATTATAGAATGTTGGAAAATCCTTTGTATATTATTATTATTAATGTTTTGTTATTTTGTCTTTGCTACTTATATGTACTTGTTTACCTTTGACTGAATTCAATCGTGTATTACACCATATTGAATTGCAATAAATAAATAAATCTAGTCTTCCAATGGATACCAGCTCACTGTGGACTGAGTGGTAATGAGAAAGCTGATTTTCTTGCAAAAAAGGGTACCAGTGGTGTACAAAAATCTGTAGTTAATCTACCATTTTATGCAGCTAAAAGGTTAGTCAACTCTGAATTCAAAAAAATTATTGCAAAATATTACTATGAAAAATCAAAGAATAAAAGATGGGAACTACTAAACATTCAAACAGTAATCCTGAGTATCCTCGAAAAACAGCAGTTGCAACCGTCAGGTTGATTACAGGACATGATTGTCTGGCAAAACATTTAAACAGAATTGGGATATATTCTTCACCACTCTGTCCTCTATGTGATCTGCAAGAGGAAATGGATCGAGACCACCTTCAAATATGCCCGGCCACTTCTATTGCCCCATCTATCAGTGAAAAATATTGAAGAGCAAGAGGTTTAATGACTTCATTGTCAGAAATCCAGCATTAGCTAACAACAACAGCATATTAGCACATCACTAAGATAATGTATTTGAATAGTGTCTGGCTTAGTTATGCTTTCTTGTGATGTCATTTTAGGACATCATACTTCAATTTTACTGGATTTTTACTACACTTACTACCCAAAAATAGATAAGTAGTGGAATGTTAGTTGGAGTCAAAAAGGATATTAAATCCTCCTTTGAAATTGTTAAAGAAATGGATAACACAGATAAAAGTGAATTAATAAAGCTAAATTTTTGGGATAACAAAACACATCTACATTTATACAGTATTTACAATCCTCCCAGGAATGAACCAGATCTCTCACTTATTGACCAATTAAATAAAACAATCGTAATTGGGATTTCAATGGACATTCCAAAAGATGGGGTTATGAAAAAGTGGATTCTACAGGCAAGATAGTGGAAGAATTTTTGAATACCACAACTTTTGAACTGATTTATAGTAAAGAAGATCCCACAACCTTCATACATTACTCTGGAGCAGGCAGTAACCCAGACCTCTTGTTAGCTACAACAGATATTGTTTCAAAAATTAAAAAACAAGTTATAGAAGATCCAAGTTCTGGTCACAGAGCAGTAATTGCTGATATAAAACTAGATAATACAAATAACAGTCAAGGTCTTAGGAATCTGTATTGGAACTTCAAAAAAGCAGATTGGAACAAATATAAAACTGAATTAGAACATAAATTTAAAGAACAAACAAACTCACAGCTGCATGACCAACCAGATCACATGAATAAAGAATTGTGTAAAGTCATCCTTGAAACCGCAAAAAAAACATATTTCTCATGGAAGAATTAAAAATTTCAAACCCTTTTGGAACCCCCAGTTAGAAGAACTGAAAAAGCAAAGGGATATAGCTAGAAATACAGCTGAACAAACAAAAAACATATCAGATACACAAATATGGCGGAAGAAATGTGCCTCACTAAAAAAAGAAATTAATACTGCTAAAGAAATCACTTTAATAATTTCTTAGAAAAAATGGATTATAAGACAGATGGTAACAAAGCTCATAACTTTATAAAAAATGTAAAGGACAGGAAAGAAAACAACAGCACACCTATCATACACAACAATAAAATATTAGTAAATGATGCAGTTATAGCCGAAACATTCAATAAATATTATGCTAATTCACTTAAAGTAACAAGAAATAATAAAAAGGAACGTAAAGAATTTAAGAAAGATTTGAAACAAGAAAGAGAATGTGATCCTAACACTCAGTGCAATATCTTTTTTCAAAATTTTAATATGCAAGAACTGAACATTGCAATAAATAATCTAAAAAACAAAAACTCTCCTGAACCAGATCACATACATCCAGAGTTCATAAAAAACCTTGGAAAAACAGCAAAACAACTACTGAAACTCTAAAATCTATCCTGGAAAACCACTGTACCTGCTGAATGGTGAAAAGCAATAATTGTCCCACTCTTGAAGAAAGACAAAACAGCATCAGAAATAAAAAAATATAGACCAATAGCTCTTACTAGCATAATAGCAAAAGTGATGGAAAGAATGGTGTCAAACAGGTTAAATTGGTTTCTAGAATCACAAAATTTAATGTCCCCATGTCAAGCTGGATTCAGAGAGTTCCACTCTATAAATGAACAAGTCTTACTTCTCAGTCAAGAAATTAAAGACTCCTTCAATAGAAAAGAAGATAATGTATCAGTTTTTATTGATTTCCAAAGTGCACATGATTCTATATGCAGAACAAAACTACTAAAGAAAGTAAAAAAAATAGGGATACAAGGTCCAATGTTTTCATGGCTATGTCATTTCCTAACACAACGCTTTATTGCAACCAGATATGGAAGAAATATATCTAAATACAAACAAGTACACCGTGGCTTACCACAAGGCACAGTGCTCAGCACAACACTTTTTAATATATTTATTAACGATCTGCCACAACAAATACAAGAATCAGGCGTGAAGTGTGCACTATTTGCTGATGACTTAGTAATGTGGACTTCAAAACCAAAAAGCAAAAGTACAGAACTAGAAAAAACCATGCAACAATCCTTAACCAACTTACAGAGGTGGACCAAAGAAAATTTAATGACTGTTAATACAACAAAATCAAACTACCAAATCTTTTCACTAAGAAAAAAACCACTAAAAATAAAACTAAATTTAGAGGGTCAACAATTACCAGAAACAAAGGAAGCAAAGTATTTAGGAGTTACATTTGATACCAAACTTACATGGACCAAACAAATAGAAAATGTAATACAAAGAGCACAGAGGCGCCTTTCACTGTTAAAACGTCTAACAGGAATGAAGTGGGGATGTTCCAGAATAACTCTTAGCACAACATACAATGTATATATAAAGCCATTATTTACTTACTGCAGCAAAGTTCTTGTAACAGCAAACACAAAAAAAATTCAAATCTTTCAAAACCAAAGTCTGAGATTAATTACAGGTGCTATCAAAACCACACCAATAGCAGCTATGGAAATACTAACCAACCAATACCCCATTGAATATGAAATAGAAAAAGCGGCTCTTATTCAACACGAAAAGTTGATCAGACTCCCATTCAATACATGGTACAAGAGAAATTTTACACATACACTAAAGACTCAGGAGAGCTTTCTTTCCAAAATTCAAGACACCAAGAAGAATGTACACCTTCCTAATTCAAAGGAAAACTTCATATCTAAAGTCAATCCAATATATACATTAGACATCACATATTATTTACACCTGACAGAAGTTAAAAAAAGTAATACTCCAACTAGTGTTCTAAAATTATTGGCATTAGAGACAATCCATACTAGATTTCCAGAACATGAATGGCTCCATATTTATACTGATGGAATACTGATAATATCAAACCAAGATGGAGCAGGGGCTGGAATCACATGTCACCTCTTTTCCTATTACAAATCTTTAAGTTATGGAACTACTAACTTTGATGGAGAAATTGAAGCAATTCAAATGGCCCTACAAAATCTTTTGTACAGAATTTCACATTTTCAGCAAGCAGTTATTCTCTCAGATTCCAGGGCAGCAATTATAGCAATTACTTCCAGGTTGTCACCAAAAAACCAAACAATTATAGAATGTTGGAAAATCCTTACCCATCTAACAGCACTTCAAAAACACCTAGTCTTCCAATGGATACCAGCTCACTGTGGACTGAGTGGTAATGAGAAAGCTGATTTTCTTGCAAAAAAGGGTACCAGCGGTGTACAAAAATCTATAGTTAATCTACCATTTTATGCAGCTAAAAGATTATCAACTCTGAATTCAAAAAAATTATTGCAAAATATTAGTATGAAAAATCAAAGAATAAAAGATGGGAACTACCAAACATTCAAACAGTAGTTCCTGAGTATCCTCAAAAAACAGCAGTTGCAACCGTCAGGTTGATTACAGGACATGATTGTCTGGCAAAACATTTAAACAGAATTGGGATATATTCTTCACCACTCTGTCCTCTATGTGATCTGCAAGAGGAAATGGATCGAGACCACCTTCAAATATGCCCAGCCACTTCTAGTGCCCCATCCATTAGTGAAAAATATTGGAGAGCAAGAGGATTAATGACTTCATCAGAAATCCAGCATTAGCTAACAACAACAACTTCGCGTTTCACTATAATCTCAAATTTGTTAAGAAAACAATATTAATTTGTCTTCTTAACATTTTTTACATGAAATACATACAAAATTACACTTAATTATATGAATGCAATTGAAATATAACATTTAACAATAATTATCATATCAATGATATTTTTATTCAGGATTTTAACGAAACAGAACTGGATTTAGCAATAGAACAATTATAGAACAAAAAATCTCCAGGACCTGACAAGATCCACCCAGAGTTTATTAAACACCTTGGCAGGAAAGGAAAAGAAATCCTACTTAAACTGTATAACACGTGTTGGAGAATGACTGTACCTTCCGACTGGAAAAAAGCCATTATCATCCCGATTTTAAAGAAAAACAAACCTTCAAACAATATTAATAGTTTCAAACCAATATCTTTGACCAGTGTTATTGCAAAAGTGATGGAAAGAATGGTGGCATCTAGACTTAACTGGTTCCTAGAATATTACAACTTAATTAATAGTTCACAGACTGGCTTCAGACAGAATCATAGTACAAGTGAAAATGTACTCCTACTAAGCCAAGACATCAAGGAAGCTTTCAATAGAAAGGAGGATACCTTAGCAGTTTTCATTGATTTTAAATCAGCATATGACTCAGTCTGGAGAAACAAATTAATTGAGAAGTTGCAATCAATAGGTGTGAAAAGTAACATGCTTAAATGGATAACTCAGTTTATTTCACAAAGATTTTGTGCCACAAAATATTATACATACATTTCCAAATATAAACAAACACACCGAGGACTTCCGCAAGGTGCTTTTCTGAGCACAACACTCTTTAACATATATATAAATGACCTTCCATCAATAATAAAAACTTAAGAAACCAAAATTGCTTTATTTGCTGACGATGTAGTCATTTGGACTTCAGGCTCTCCAAAAAAACCTGAATTAATTAAAGACAGAATAGAAACAGCCCTAAACAAAGTACATGAATGGAGCTCCAAAAACCTCATGACTATCAATGTGGAAAAAACAAATTATGAATTATTATTTATTTATGCCAACAAACTTACTGTTGGTGTTTTTAAACACACAAGCCGTGTGTGGGCAAAGTTTGAGAGGTAGAACATTCCCAGTTGTGGCATTGAATTTTTAAGTTCCAGTTCTACCTCTCAAATTATGAATTAGTTACACTAAAATACAAACCAGTTAATATTAACATAAATTATAATGGTAAACCACTCAAAGCAGTTGATGATTCCAAATACTTAGGCATCACTTTCGACAGAAAGCTAAGTTGGAAAAAACATATAACAAACATCTCAGAAAAGGTTGAAAAGAAACTGCAAATCCTGAAAAGGTTAGCTGGTGCTAAATGGGGCTGCTCAAGGAGAGTCCTTAACACAACATACAAAATGTATGTTAAACCAAACCTCTTGTACTGTTCTGAAGCTTTAATAACAGCAGCAAATGCTAACATCAATAAACTTGAACAAATACAAAATCAGGCTCTTCGCCTAATCACTGGAGCAGTTAAATCCACACCTATTGATGCCATGCTTGCCTTAACACGGACCCCATCAATAACAACAAAAATAGAAGAACAAGCATTGCTCCAACACGAGAAAATGTTACGACTGCCAAACTCTAAATGGACAGAAGAGAACCTCCCCCCTTCAATCCTTAAAACTCATAGTAGTTTCCTAGAAAAGGTAACACAGATTAAATCCAAATTGAACATTCCTAACACCAGAGAAAGTCTACTTATAAGAGAAAATCCATTGGAATTATTGCAACCTACCTTCAGTTTGGAATTAATAGAGGAAATAAGTAAATCAGACACACCAAAAGAAATACAAAAACTTCTAGCTCTGGAAACAAGCAATACTAGGTATCCCACAGAAGAATGGCTGCACATATATACTGATGGATCCTCCAAGGAAAACCTTACTGGAGCTGGAGTTACATGTTCACATTTTTCCTTTTATCATTCTGTTGGCAGAGACAGCAAATTATGATGGAGAAATAGAGGCTATACACATTGCTCTCCGACAATTACTAAATCTTCCCTTAAATAAATTTAACAAGGCAGTAATTCTTTTAGATTCTAAAGCTGCAATTCAGGGAATATGTTCAAATACTACAGAGAAGTCAACAAAAATTAGAGAATGCTACAAAATGTTAACACAACTCCAAAAAGTTAATAAGACTGTTCATCTCCAATGGATTCCAGCACACTGTGGAGTCATGGGGAACGAAGCTGCAGACTCACTTGCAAAGAAAGGCACAACAATAAAACAAAAGTCTAAATTCAATTTCTCATATTCCTCAATAAAACGCTTGATCATTAAAAAATTTTCTCATTCATACCTACAAGAAATAGAAACAAGTGCCATAGATAAAAAATGGATTACACTACTTTCCAACCCAGATATAATCCCCCAGAGACCAAGGAAAACAGCGGTTGCAGCCTTCTGACTATTGACAAATCACGACTGCTTAGCAAGTCATCTCTACAGAATAGGTATCTCAGCCTCACCAATATGTGTTCTGTGTAACGATCCAGCAGAAATGAACGAAGACCACTTGAAAACCTGTGAAGCATTAAGATCAGAAGAAACTACAGTTCAAAAGTATTGGAGAGCACGAATGCTAATGGCTTCATTGCCAGATGCAAGGCACTAGAAAACAACAACAACAATCTTCTTGGCAATGAAAGAATGATGTGTGACAAACGAAGTCAAATACATATATGAATAAAGTCAAGTTCATGATTAATTTGATTACCTCCGGGGAGCAATATGTATACTGTTTCAACCTCTTTAGTGTTAATTGTGTTTCGGTAGTTGTTCTTTCATACTAGTGTATAACCACTAATTTAGAGAGTTGAATCAGACTCAATTCAGTGCTACTTTTGGGACTTGAATCACAAATCTGTAGTTTCCCATGCTGACTCTGATACCGAAATTTAGATTTCCGATCGAATGGGCTTTTAAAAAAGACACGTTTTAATTTAATTGCCGGATATGAGATTTGCGATAAATATTGAGTAATAACATAAATAGATAATATAGCAGGAAGTGTTGTAAGGTGAGCAAGATATGAGTAAATAATAGTCGTTAAATTTGTAGAATAAACGCATTATTGGTTTGAAATTAACGAGTCATGACGTCATACCACATAGTTTAAATACACGTTCGAAAGTAAGTTCTACAAACCTTAAAAGTCGCGCGAGATATCTAATAAAATATAAAGTAAACATCGTTTAATCCTAAAAAGGTAATTATATATTTGAAATTCATAAAAGAACATGTTATAATAGAAAGGGACATTTCTAAATTGCGGGAAAAGGAAATAGCATTTTGGATACGAGGCTTTCTTGGATGACGTCATGACATTCAAATGGAGCGAACGGCTTCTTAGCGTGGGTAAGAGAAAGCGTCGGGTCAGTCAGTACTCAACGAGAGACCAGTACGGGAGTTCGTGCTGCGCGGATGTGATTGCGATGCCTCTACAGATACACATATAGAATCGGCATATCTCCCGAAAATATTTGAAATAAAGGATATGAAAAGTTGTTCTTGGGTTGTCCATTACACTTACGCAAACCCGAGATAAAGAGATCTTATGCAGAACTAGCCGAGGCGAGCTACATCGAAGGGCAACGTCACGTCACCAACGACTTCAGCTTCAAATGGCGATCCAATAACTAGGACACAACGATTATTTTACAGCTTCAAATTGGCGCCCAACGTGGGGCCTCGAAAGAATGGACCAAACCCCCAAGACGACCAGATCAGCATCGAACCAGCAGACAAGAAGGTGCCCAGCGTGTCAACATCTGTGAAACGTGTAGTGAACAAGTTTAAGTGCAGTTAAAGTGAAATAGTGAAAATATTGAAAATTTTGGTGAGTAGAAAAACACATGTAAATAGCTTAGAAATGGAAGACAGTGACACTGATTTTTTAGGTTTTGATAGTCCGGAAATTGAGAAAAGTGTAAGTAGGATGGAAGAATTTAATCAGAATGTAATTGGTAGCAGAATATGCCAAGAAGTAGAAGATCAGAACGTTAGAGAAACACCTAGAGGTAGTTCAGAAATGTTTAGTAGTAATTCAGAAAGGCCAGCATTTATGTCAGAAATAGAGAATATGTTTCAAACGATAATGAAAAAGATGAGTACAGAGTTAAGTAAAAAGATAGATGAAAATAGTAAAGAATTAAGAACAGTGGAAAAGATGAGTACAGAGTTAAGTAAAAAGATAGATGAAAATAGTAAAGAATTAAGAACAGTGAAAAAGATGAGTACAGAGTTAAGTCAAAAGATGAGTACAGAGTTAAGTCAAAAGATAGATGAAACTAGTAAAGAATTAAGAACAGAGTTAGGACAGAAATTAGAGAAGGGACAACAGGAATTGGGAATGCAATTGGAAAATCAGAAGAGAGCTTTAGAAACCTTTAGGGAAGAAGTTAGGGAGGAAATTAATAAAGTTAGTAGTGAAGTAAAAGAAAATAGAGAACAGGTAGAACAGGTTAAGGGAGAATTAGAGACAATAAGGCAAGAAGTAAAGAATTCTGAAAAGAAATTAGGTCAACAAGTGAGTGAAAAATTAGATAAAGAAAGGGAAATAGTAACATATAGATTAGACAAACAAAGGGAAGAGGTAGTACAAAGGTTAGATAAAGACAGGGAAGAAATTAGAGAAGAGTTACAGGGGTGTAAAGTTAGAATAGAAAGATCTGATGTAGAAAGTGAAAGGCAGGCTAGAAATTTGGAGGATGTTACAGACCAAATAAAAGGGGTAGTAACAGAAATTACTCAGGTAAAAGAGGCCTTAGAAAATTTGAAATTAAATGAAAATGCATGTAATCACAACAATCTTAGTAATGAAGTTGCAAGAAACGAGGCAATACCAGGTGTATCAGCTGACATTTCGATGCAAAATAGAGGTAACAGTAATTCCCATTCTGATCTCAGAAATAGTGCAGGGACAGGTGACAATTCAAATTTACATTGGCCTAACCATGTCTTAAATGAAATGACACCTCCAGTTTTTGAAAATGAAGATTCAGATGATCCTAAAGCCTTTTTAGAAGGGTTACAAGAGTACTTCACGGTGAAACGTATACCAGAGGAGTACAAGATGGTGATAGTAAGAAAATGCTTAAAGGGTAATGCTGCCAATTGGCTAGGCCTTTCTATGGGTAACAATAATGATTACAGGACCTTTAGGAACATCTTTTTAACCAGATATTGGGGAGCTAGTAGGCAGGCTAATATTAGAGTTGAATTAAGCAATGGAAAATTTAATCCTAGATCGGAGGAATCGATGGTCAACTATTTTATGAGAATAGCGAGAAAATCGAAGATGTTGGACCCTCCCTTGGATGAAAAAGATCTAATAAATATAGTTACTCCACATTTTCCGGAAACGCTTCAACACTACCTAATCATAGCTCGACCCGATAGCATTGCAGCTATGATCGAATTATTATCAGCCTTAGAAGTCAATAAGCCAAAACACGCATTTGGAAATAAATATGAAGAAAAAGAAACTGAAAATTCTTTCGGGCAAGGGGCACAGTATTATCAGAATAGAAGTGAGGTTAGGGAAAGATATAAAGGACCAGTACCAAGGATGGAATCATTCCGGTGGGAAAATCAAGGTAGATATAACCAGGAAGGGCAACGTCACGTCACCAACGACTTCAGCTTCAAATGGCGATCCAATAACTAGGACACAACGATGATTACAGCTTCAGAGAGTTGAATCAGACTCAATTCAGTGCTACTTTTGGGACTTGAATCACAAATCTGTAGTTTCCCATGCTGACTCTCTGCTTGAGCTACCATAGCGAGATACCCCAAAATAAATACTCTGTTTGTTTAAGAGGTAGAACCGGAACTTAAAAATTCAATGCCACAACTGGGATTTGAACCACAGAAGGTTCAAATCCCAGTTCTGGCATTGAATTTTTAAGTTCCGGTTCTACCTCTTAAACTTTGCCCACACACGGCTTGTGTGTTTAAAAACACCAACAGTAAGTTTGTTGGCACAAATAAATAATAATTACTCTGTTTGTTATTGATGCTGTCAATTGACATATCATTTAAGCAAGGCAAGCATGCCAGAATTTATCCCACAACAGTTCTTTTACATGCCAGTAAATCTATTGAGATCTATCTCCTTTAAGCACAGTTAAAAGCCATCGATCTGGGCTGGGTTTGAACCTGCAATCTTGGGTTTAGTAAACCAGTCCTAACCAACTGAGCCACATGGACTGACACAAGAAACTCATATATGCATTAAATCCTCACATTCAATCCAGTGCCACATGCTTCTTATGTTGATTATCTGTGAGTCTAGTTAGTTTGAAGTTTTCCTTATGGAAATAAATATGGATTTCATAATTGATAAACACAGCTATGTGGCGGAAAGTCGTTGGGTATTTCATGTTGGATCGCCATTTGATGCGTAATGTTGTTGGTCACGTTGTGTCGCCCTTTGATGTGGTTCGCTCAGTCGGTAGAGTTCAGTATGAGATCTCTTTCTTTATCTCGGGTATGCGTAGGTGTTATAGATTACCCCAGAAAAACTTTTGTATATTGTTTATTACTTCTCATACACTTTCGGGAGTTATGTCGACTTTCTATACGCAGAGGAATCGCACTCACGTGTGTACACCACAACGTGCAGCACCAGTCTGGGGTGAGTAGTGACGCTTTCTGGCGTCCCCACGCTAGAAAAACGTTCTCTCCAATTTTAAATGTCATGACGTCATCCACAAGAAAGCCTCGTATCCAAAATGCTATTTCCTTTTTCTGCAATTTAGAAATGTCCCTTTCTATTATAACATGTTCTTTTTTTGAATTCCGAATATCTAGTTACCTTTTTATGATTAAACGATGTTTTCTTTATATTTTATTAAACATATCGCGCAACTTTTAAGATTGGCAGACCTGAATTTTGACCGTGAATTCAAACTATGTAGTATGACTTCATGACTCGTTAATTTCAAACCAATAATGCGTTTATCCTACAAATTTAACGACTATTCATTTACTCATATCTTGCTCACCTTACAACACTTCCTACTCTATTATCTACATATGTTATTACTCAACACTTATCACAAATCTCACATCCGGCAATTAAATTAAAACGTGTCTTTATCAAGCCCATTCGATTTGAAATCTAAATTTCGGTATCAGCTAACAAGAAAATTTTATCACTCTCTTTCAATATCTAAATATCCTAGAATTTGGATGATTTTCTTTGTGAAATACCACTAATAATAACACATTTATTTTTATAGCAACAGAAGATCTGAAAAGGAAAATGTATGGCTGCATTCTGGTGGTGGGAGGAGGGATGAGATTTGCTGGAATTGGAACATGGCTGCAGAATAGAATTTCCTTACAGATTCCCTACATGTATAGAGCAGGTATGTGTTTCTTAGGCTCTTAAGAAACAGAGTAGCAGTAGGGAGCATTATACTGGAACTTTATTTTTCATCAAAAACAATTCTCAGTGAAAAAGAAAAGTAACATGACAATCTAAAATAAAAAGAAATTGAGAAACCAAAAGCTTTACTTATCTTAGTAATTGCTGCAATTTCATGAAATATACAATACTATATTACTAAGATAAGTGAAACTTTTAGTCTCTAAATTTGTTTTTATTTTAGATTCTGTTGCTTCACTGTTAACAGCTTCAGTTTTTTTCATTGAATTTAATGCAACATGACAATCTTATTTTAAGTGTATTGCAAGCCATACATATGTGTAAATATTAGCTTATGCCAGGGATGTCAGCTGGAGCACATTTGTGCTGGATAGTACATATGCACTGCAAGAGCATGCAGAGCACATAACTGTAGCTAATTCGTTGGTCTGGGTCTTAGGAAGCAGTGTACAAAAGACAACTAACCATAGCCATGAACACAGCAAAGAATTACAACACTATTAAAGCATGCGAACAATGACCTGCATGTAATTGCTTTTTACAAATCTTTGAGCAGTGTACAGTATGTGAATATTTGCAAATTTGCAGTGCGAATTATGACTCTTTTCGCCAGCACTTACACATGTGAACAGTTTTTTCTTTCATGAAGCAAATAAAGCAAAAGGCTAAACTGTCTGATAAGAATATGGTGACTACCATTAAACTTGTCTGTTCTAGTAACATATCATCAAACGAACTAAGTTGGTGTGGAAAAAACATTCTACAAGTGAATGTGATGATATTGCAGCTTGAGATTTACTGTGCTACAATATTTTTTTTATTACAACCTGATTAATGTGTAATTTAGTATTTTAATACTAGGTACTTGTGAGTATCTCACGCAACCAGAAGGTATAGAGTTCAATAGAATTGTATTTGAAAAAAACATAGATATATATTTTTCATTCAAGAAGCAAATTAAATACTTCAATTTTACTGGAGTTTTACTAAACCTACTACCCAAAAATAGACAGATAAGTAGTGGAATATTAGTTGGAGTCAAAGGGATATTAAATCCTCCTTTCATATTGTTAAAGAAATGGATAACACAGATAAATCTGAAACAATAAGGCTAAATTTTTGGGTTAACAAAACACATCTACATTTCTACAGTATTTACAATCCTCCTAGGAAGTCATCTCTACAGAATAGGTATCTCAGCCTCACCAATATGTGTCCTGTGTAACGATCCAGCAGAAATGAATGAAGAACACTTGAAAACCTGTGAAGCATTAAGATCAGAAGAAACTACAGTTCAAAAGTATTGGAAAGCACGAATGCTAATGGCTTCATTGCCAGATGCAAGGTACTAGAAAACAACAACAACAACAATCCTCCTAGGAATGAACCACAGACTGACACACAGAGACACACACATGCACACGCACACGGACCTTTTTCTAAAAATGTTTTGTTTTTTTTGTTTTTTTTATTCAGGGGGTCTCAAAACATATATTTCCGGTGAAATCTCGACATCAAATCTTTGGAGGGAATACAATACTTCCTTCTACTTCATTAGAGATAGTAAAACAAAAGTACAGAACTAGAACAAACCATGCAACAATCCTTAACCAACCTACAAGAGTGGTCCAAATAAAATTTAATGACTGTTAATAATACAACAAAATCAAACTACCAAATCTTTTCACTAAGGAAGAAACCATTAAAAATAAATTTTGAGGGTTAACAATTACCAGAAACAAAGGAAGCAATTTGGGAGTTATATTTGATACCAAACTTACATGGACCAAACAAATAGAAAATGTAATACAAAGATAAGAAACATACCTTTCATTGTTAAAACGTCTATAAGCTGTACGGAATAAGAAGGCACATGAGGCGGAGCTAGAAGGTGTGTGAGAGCAAGTAGCCAACCCTAGAGAGGCAACGTTGCCCAGTTCGTTAATGCGCTGCCTAGCGCAATATTTGGTTTTCACTTTTCTCTTTGCGCTCAACAAATCCAGCAACGGCTCATTATTACAAAGAATTCCATTGAAAAGAGCTAGAAATATTGAAGCTGACTGTCCAAGAAGCAAAATTTTAGGTGGCCTGTAGCCCAAGATATGATCAATTGAATAAACACTGCGCTCAGCGATAACAAACAACACTTGCCTTGCATCATAACAATTGTTTATCGTCTCAAATAATTGTCTTCTCAATGGGCGAGATATCTGCAAGAAACGGAATTTAGTTTATTCTTATGAATGTTCCAAGGCTGATGTACATATATGTGCAGTGTAACGTGTGTCTAATAATTACTGTAACTCGTTTTGTTGTTCACAAACATGTCATTATCAAAACCTGGTACAAGTGGCTTACAGGCGAGTAGATCGAAAGGAAAAGTACTACACTCAGATGCACGGGCTATTATTTTCAATGTTTACACCTTTTTAAAAGAATTGTCCTCAGAAGAAGTGCGTGCGAACATTGCATTTAAACAGAGTCGGGCGCTAACAGCTAAGGCATGCAATGTAAGTGAACATTCAGTGTCGCGTATAGTGCAACAAGGTAAAACAACCTCTTCAGAATCAGGGCGGCCCTTGTTTAAATCCCCCGGAAAACACCGTAAGACAGAAAAACGGGTTTCGAATCTGGACAACTTTCAGAAAGACGTTATGCGTCGATCCATTTTCCAAATGTATGATAACGATGAATATTCTACTATTAAAAAGCTCGTTCGCTTAATGAGGGATAAAATAGATTATAAAGGTTCCACAACATCTTTGGGGTTAAAATTAAACTGATAACTTACAAACTGCATCATAAGGAACATTTAAGTGCTGAAATATGTCTAAAATACACAACCGAGAAGGCCACACAGGAATATTACCCGTAAAAGGTTGCTTGAAATTCTGCTTAGTCATTTGTTGTTGAATAATGTAGATTTTCACTTAGAATACATAATAAGAAACTTATTAACATGACACTCCGCATAGACACTAAATTGAGAAAAAAAAATGAGAAATACCTATCAGAAAATGTTTCAAATTGCGCAACTATGATCACACTTTCACTCCGACAGTAAAAATATTTACACGAAAACGTTCCTAGAGAATCGGATGTAATAAAAAACTTAAGAAGTCAATAGGCCCAATTTTCAGCTTGAAAGATGTGAACTCCGTTGAAACATTGGATTGCAAATGAAAATTGTCTGCTTAGATGAGGAATTTATATTTGAAGCAAATTACAGGATTAGAGAGCCTATTGTCTCATTTTAAAGAGATTGAAATTGTTGTGACAGGTTTTAAATGTGCACCTTGCAATCCTTCACCGTCTTCGCTGCTGTCTACCGGTAACGCTCACGTGCATATCTCCCCTCTCTTTCTTTCGCATAGCGATATGAGCCGGCAACAGCGCTCCATAGCTGAGTAGGGATTGGAGCTACTCATGTGCCTTCTTATTTTGTGCTCCCTTTAGCAGGAATGAAGTGGGGATGTTCTAGAGCAACTCTTAACACGACATACAATGTATATATAAAGCCATTATTTACTTACTGCAGCGAAGTTCTTGCAACAGCAAATACTAAAAACAATTCAAATCTTTCAAAACCAAAGTCTGAGACTGAACAGGTGCTATCAGAACCACACCATTTGAAATAGAAAAACACATCTCTTATTCAATATGAAAGTTGATCAGATTCCCATTTAGTACATGGAACAAGAGAAATTTTACACATTCAATAAAGACTCAGGAGAGCTTTCTCTCTAAAATTCAAGACATTGGTGCTGTTTTTATGTATTACGAATGTGATGGTGATGAGACTCTTTCGTTATCTCGGGTCGTGGTACTGGATGGAATGAACATACACTCGGGTTTAACTTTAGTGAAACATTTTATTTGCACCTTCTTGTTCACTGTATTTAAATCGTATCACAGTAGCAAGTCTTTTATTTCAGTGGATCGACTTCCCTAGCATCGCCAAAATTTAATGTCTGAAAATTTAACGATATTTCGCTAAAAGTGTTTTCTGTCACTTTACACTTCGTCTATTTTACGTCCTTTTATTTACTCGTGGACTTCGTATTAACTAACTTATTAAAGTTAGCTAATGTCTTACTTATTTTACAAAAATTAACGGTCTTTAAACACTTAGTAAATTTACTTTCACTATTTTATGATGGGCACACATAAAAATACGTCCATCTACACCAAACACATAGACGCTAATGAACGAATTCTTTTGGTTGCGGGTCTAGGATTCCGACTGCCATGTGTACATCCGCGTATGCGTTCATCAAATAGTTCCCGCATTGTTAGGGAAGCGATCCTTAGCCATTCTCCCTTCGCTTTCAGTATTGAACACATATAATTCTTTTATTTATACATATATATTAAAATTAAATATGGAAATATTTATGACGTTTTTAAACAAACTTAATTGTTTGTAACAATGAACATTAGTAACACGTTTTCAACCAACTCATACCAACATCAAAAACAAATTACACTCTTAACAAATATTCACATAAACGATTTTCTTTTGGGATCTTACAATATCCTGTCTCAACATCAAGAAGAATGTGGACCTTCCTAATTCAAAGGAAAGCTTCATATATAAAGTTAATGCAACACAAACATTATACATCACATATTATTTACACCTGACAGAAGAAGTAAAGAAAAGTGATACTCCAGCTAGTGTTCTAAAATTGTTGGCATTAGAGACAATCTGTACTAGATTTCTGGAACATGAATGGCTCCATATTTATACCGATGGATCATTGATATCAAACCAAGATGGAGCAGGTGCTGGAGTCACATGTCACCTCTTTTCCTATTACAAATCTTTAAGTTATGGAACTACTAACTTTGATGGAGAAATTGAAGCAATTCGAATGGCCCTACAAAATCTTTTGTACAGAATTTCACATTTTCAGCAAGCAGTTATTCTCTCAGATTCCAGGGCAGCAATTATAGCAATTACTTCCAAGTTGTCACCAAAAAACCAAAAAATTATAGAATGTTGGAAAATCCTTACCCATCTAACAGCACTTCAAAAACACCAAGTCTTCCAATGGATACCAGTACACTGTGGACTGAGTGTTAATGAGAAAGCTGATTTTCTTGCAAAAAAGGGTACCAGCGGTGTACAAAAATCTATAGTTAATCTACCATTTTATGTAACTAAAAGATTAGTCAACTCTAAATTCAAAAAAATTATGCAAAATATTAGTATGAAAAATCAAAAAAATAAAAGATTGGAACTACCAAACATTCAGACAGTAATTCCTGAGTATTCTCGAAAAACAGCAGTTGCAACCTTCTGGTCGATTAAAGGACATGATTGTCTGGCAAAACATTTGAGCAGAATTGGGGTATATATTTCAACACTCTGTCGTCTATGTGATCTGCAAGAGGAAATGGACCAAGACCACCTTCAAATACGCCTGGCTACTTCTAGTGCCCCATCCATCAGTGAAAATTATTGGAGAGCAAGAGGATTAATGACTACATTGTCCGAAATCCAGCATTAGCTAACAACAACATATAGTCTGAGGTGATAAGTTATTAATGAAGATCACAGCATCCAAATTATATCTTGTGGTGTGGAGAAAACTGAGAATTTTTGTTCTGTGAAAGTATAAACTATCTTCATTTATTAAACATATTCTGTACACCACTGGTTCTTATTCAGTCCTATGCATGCTCCTATGTATACTCCAGTTGCTGTAGCCTGTAAAGACACATAGCCAAGCAGTATGATAGTTATGTTGACACTACTGTGTATAGACCACAACGTCAATTTTGTCCACCCTTGTTCTTTGATCACCTCTACTCACTAGAGCATGTAACACAGATCTATGCACTGTGACCTTGACACCGCTGGCTTATGCATAATGTATTTGTTGCACATTTTAACTTAATGTCTGAATTATACTTTGTATCTTCCTTTCATACTTTGTATGCTTGACTTATTTAAATTAATTTTCTATTATTTCAGAACAATTGGATATAATTACAACACCCAAAGATATGGACCCACAAATGACAGCTTGGAAGGGTGCAGCTATTATGTCTTGTCTAGAATCTGCACAGGAATTATGGATTTATCCTGCTGAGTGGGAAAAGATAGGAGTGAAAATCCTAAGAGAAAGAGCTCCATTTATGTGGTGAAAATGTGTATGTGTGGAAAAGAATGTGATAAACATAATTTTAATGTATATTTCAATTTGTACCGTAAATAAACTATCTATAAAATTCGTCTTTCTTATTGCGGAATGTTACTGTTTATTCTCTACTTTTATACTAGAAATCTGTTATTGATACACCAATTTATTTTGCATCTGTTTCTCAATTATGTTGTTGTTAGCTAATACTGGATTTCTCACAATGAAGTCATCAATCCTCTCAATTATAAGTGGTATATTATTTCTTTTTATCTTGATATGCACCTCTCAGGTCTGTGGAGACAAAGCGTGCTCCAAAGGGCTTAAATACCTATACGTATTGTATTTAAGAAAAAATGTAAAAAAAAAAAAAATCAAACTTAAATCAGCAACTGGTGCATTCTGGGATTCTAGACAGACGTACAACCCATTAAACCACAGAGATGTATTGGTGAGAGAGTTGTACATTGTCATACTAAAGTAAATTCAGAATGTTATACTTGTATCTAGGATTTTGGCTCTGGCAGTTAAATTCACAAAAGTAGTGTTACCAATAGGAGACAATTTGTTTGAAATTCCAATCATGACTCAGATTTTCAAATTCAGTTCTTATTTTTGAGTATTTTTATGAGTCACTTTTTTATGTTCTTGTAAGCATGTGTTTCATAAAAAATATTTAAACATAATAGGTAAACAATGGGAATTCATATTAATAATCTGGAAGTTGATGACCCATTGTTGGATCACATTAAAATAGAAAAATGGGTCGATTAATAACACTAAAAACTTTTTAAAAATGTAATTAATGTTATTTCTATTTTAATTGTGAATTCAGCTTCAGGACGCCTGTAGAAAGAGATGTTTTGGTTATCTAATGGACCAGAAGTAAAAACAATTCTAGTATGGGGAACTTTACTCACAAACGTAAGCTTAATAAGCAACACCTGGTTTCGGTACTATGAATATGTTAGGTTGTTAAAGTGTGTTACTGCTGGTCAACAGTGGTGAATCGAATCTCATGTAACACTTGGTGGTTCTGTAATAGTGAGGTATGTTAATCCTGAAGGATCTGTTCTGGAGTTTTTCTCAGGTTTCTGTGATGTGTTGTTAGCTAATGCTGGATTTCTGAGAATGAAGTCATTAATCCTCTTGCTCTCCAATATTTTTCACTGATGGATGGGGCACTAGAAGTGGCCGGGCATATTTGAAGGTGGTCTCGATCCATTTCCTCTTGCAGTATCGCATAGAGGACAGAGTGGTGAAGAATATATCCCAGTTCTGTTTAAATGTTTTGCCAGACAATAATGTCCTGTTGTTGTTGTTAGCTAATGCTGGATTTCTGACAATGAAGTCATTAATCCTCTTGCTCTCCAATATTTTTCACTGATGGATGGGGCACTAGAAGTGGCCGGGCATATTTGAAGGTGGTCTCGATCCATTTCCTCTTGCAGATCACATAGAGGACAGAGTGGTGAAGAATATATCCCAATTCTGTTTAAATGTTTTGCCAGACAATCATGTCCTGTAATCAACCTGAAGATTGCAACTGCTGTTTTTCGAGGATACTCAGGAATCACTGTTTGAATGTTTGGTAGTTCCCATCTTTTATTCTTTGATTTTTCATAGTAATATTTTGCAATAATTTTTTTGAATTCAGAGTTGACTAATCTTTTAGCTGCATAAAATGGTAAATTAACTATAGATTTTTGTACACCGCTGGTACCCTTTTTTGCAAGAAAATCAGCTTTCTCATTAACACTCAGTCCACAGTGTACTGGTATCCATTGGAAGACTTGGTGTTTTTGAAGTGCTGTTAGATGGGTAAGGATTTTCCAACATTCTATAATTTTTTGGTTTTTTGGTGACAACTGGGAAGTAATTGCTATAATTGCTGCCCTGGAATCTGAGAGAATAACTGCTTGCTGAAAATGTGAAATTCTGTACAAAAGATTTTGTAGGGCCATTCGAATTGCTTCAATTTCTCCATCAAAGTTAGTAGTTCCATAACTTAAAGATTTGTAATAGGAAAAGAGGTGACATGTGACTCCAGCACCTGCTCCATCTTGGTTTGATATCAATGATCCATCAGTATAAATATGGAGCCATTCATGTTCTGGAAATCTAGTATGGATTGTCTCTAATGCCAATAATTTTAGAACACTAGTTGGAGTATCACTTTTCTTAACTTCTTCTGTCAGGTGTAAATAATATGTGATGTCTAATGTATGTGTCGGATTGACTTTAGATATGAAGTTTTCCTTTGAATTAGGAAGGTATACATTCTTTCTGATGTCTTGAATTTTGGAAAGAAAGCTCTCCTGAGTCTTTAGTATATGTGTAAAATTTCTCTTGTGCCATGTATTGAATAGGAGTCTGATCAACTTTTCGTGTTGAATAAGAGCCGCTTTTTCTATTTCATATTCAATTGGGTTTTGGTTGGTTAGTATTTCCATAGCTGCTATTGGTGTGATTTGGATAGCACCTGTAATTAATCTCAGACTTTGGTTTTGAAAGATTTGAATCTTTTTTGTATTTGCTGTTACAAGAACTTCGCTGCAGTAAGTAAATAATGGCTTTATATATACATTGTATGTTGTGTTAAGAGTTCTGTAATTCTGTGATGTTTCTGTGATGTAAGTACCAACAGAACTATTGGACAACATCTTGGAACTATTTGCTACAAGAAGAAATTAGTAGGGTCCTGTTATGATGGTGAAAGCGTGTTTTCTGGCCATTTAAATGAACTCCAGGAAAAAAATAAGGAAAAAGCTCCCTTCGCAGTATTTGTACGCTGTTTTGCACATCGTCTAAATCTAGTCCTGAAACAAAGTTGCAAAAACATACAACAGTGTAGTATATTTTATTCTTGATTACTGGAATTCCTACCTTTTCCATCACTCAGCAAATTTATTTTTTTTATTTTTTTTTTTATGGGGTAGTAAGGGGTAGTGATGCGCCTCCTATAGCCTCTCCTACCCAATTCCCATCCTCATCCTGCCCGTGGTGCACCCTGCTTTTAACAGATGAGGCTCTGGGGACCGAATCACAGCGGTATAACTGTTTCATCTAAAATGGAGGAAATGTCATTTACATATGTGCTGGCCTATCACAGCACAACAGCGTCCCTCAGAGGCACATGAGGGGAAGGTCGGTGGATCTAAATATCATCTATTTAGTCCTCCCGGCTAGGTCCGATGGACCCGTTGTCCAACGATAGGTGTGATCCACCTTGCAAAATGGGGGTTTAAGTCGGGTGATGTAACTGCCACATTGTAAAACTGGTGCCCGTTAAGAAAACAGTTACATGAAGGCCACATACATGAATATGAGTCCTAAAGATAAACATTCCGGAGTTAAAACTGTCCCCCAATCGGATCTCCGGGTGGGGACATCTTTAGGCAAATTTCATCACAACAATTCCAATACTTTAAGAATTCTACAATGGAATGCAGGAGGCATGTCCCAGCCTAAAAAACAAGAGCTAATGAAAATATTAAAAGACCAAGATATAGATGTCTTCACAGTACAAGAAGCCAATATATCACAAGAACAGGAAATATACTTTGAAATGGATCAGTACACTACACATATACTTCCAAAGGCTCGTCAAATAGCAAGTGGTATTCTTACAGGAATTAAAAGAAATATGAAAGCTATTATCCAAATCCAAAAAACAATGGAAGAACAAGATAAATCAGAAATAGTTAAAATTGAAGTATGGAAAAGTAACTACCACTATAGAATTTACAGTATCTACAATCCTCCAGATAATACACTAGATCTAAATTCTATTCCCATAGAACCCAAAAGTATTTTAATAGGTGATTTTAATGCACACTCCCCTAGGTGGGGCTACAGAGATATAAATTCAGCAGGAAGAGTCATAGAAGACCTATTAAACTCGTCAACAATGGAATTAATATTTAATCCAAATGATCCACCCACTTACCATCATTATAATGGTTCGGGTACAAATCCTGACCTTCTGATGGTGTCATCTGACATAATTGACAATACAAAAAGAGAAATAATAGAAGACCCAGGTTCAGGCCACAGAATCACCATAAACTCCATAAGAGGTCTAATAAATAAAAGTAACAAACCAAAAGTTAAAACTTCTTGGAATTTTAAAAAAGCAGATTGGTCCAGTTTCCAAAATGAGATAGAAGGGAAGTGTAATATACTGTTAGAATCAGAGTTCAAGTCAACAGATGAAATGAATAAAAAAATTTGTGAAATATTATTGACAGCAGCCAAAACACATATCCCCAAAAGAAAGTTAAAGAAATATAGCTATTTTTGGTCTCCATCTTTATCTAAGTTAAAACACGAAAGAAATATAGCAAGAGTCAAAGCCGAAAGAACCAAGTGTCCAGAAGATGTACAAAACTGGAGAAGAAAAGCAGCCATTTTTAAGAAAGAATTAATTACAGCAAAAAGGGCCAGTTTCACAAATTTTGTAGAACATATGGACTATAGGAAAGATGGAAATAAAATATACAAATTCCTTAATAAAACAAAATTATCAAAAAATACAACTGAACCATTAAAATATAATAACAAAAGCTTAACTACAGATAGGGAAATAGCAGAATCCCTTAACAAGTTTTATGCTCAGTCACAAAGAATACCTCAAGCGTATAAAAAACAAGATAAGGCTATCCAAAAAACTATCAGAGAAACTAGTAAGCCAAAAGGTATACGAAATGATATTTTTATTCAGGATTTTAATGAAACAGAACTGGATTTAGCAATAGAACAATTACAGAACAAAAAATCTCCAGGACCTGACAAGATCCACCCAGAGTTTATTAAACACCTTGGCAGGAAAGGAAAAGAAATCCTACTTAAACTGTATAACACGTGTTGGAGAATGACTGTACCTTCCGACTGGAAAAAAGCCATTATCATCCCGATTTTAAAGAAAAACAAACCCTCAAACAATATTAATAGTTTCAGACCAATATCTTTGACCAGTGTTATTGCAAAAGTGATGGAAAGAATGGTGGCATCTAGACTTAACTGGTTTCTAGAATATTACAACTTAATTAATAGTTCACAGACCGGCTTCAGACAGAATCATAGTACAAGTGAAAATGTACTCCTACTAAGCCAAGACATCAAGGAAGCTTTCAATAGAAAGGAGGATACCTTGGCAGTATTCATTGATTTTAAATCAGCATATGACTCAGTCTGGAGAAATAAATTAGTTGAGAAGTTGCAATCAATAGGTGCGAAAAGTAACATGCTTAAGTGGATAACTCAGTTTATTTCACAAAGATTTTGTGCCACAAAATATAATACATACATTTCCAAATATAAACAAACACACCGAGGACTTCCGCAAGGTGCTGTTCTGAGCACAACACTCTTTAACATATATGTAAATGACCTTCCATCAATAATAAAAACTTTAGAAACCAAAATTGCTTTATTTGCTGACGATGTAGTCATTTGGACTTCAGGCTCTTCAAAAAAACCTGAATTAATTAAAGACAGAATAGAAACAGCCCTAAACAAAGTACATGAATGGAGCTCCAAAAACCTCATGACTATAAATGTGGAAAAAACAAATTATGAATTATTTACACTAAAATACAAACCAGTTAATGTTAGCATAAATTATAATGGTAAACCACTCAAAGCAGTTGATGATGCCAAATACTTAGTTATCACTTTCGACAGAAAGCTAAGTTGGAAAAAACATATAACAAACATCTCAGAGGTTGAAAAGAAATTGCAAATCCTGAAAAGGTTAGCTGGTGCTAAATGGGGCTGCTCAAGGAGAGTCCTTAACACAACATACAAAATGTATGTTAAACCAAACCTCTTATACTGTTCTGAAGCTTTAATAACAGCAGCAAATGCTAACATCAATAAACTTGAACAAATACAAAATCAGGCTCTTCGCCTAATCACTGGAGCAGTTAAATCCACACCTATTGATGCCATGCTTGCCTTAACACGGACCCCATCAATAACAACAAAAATAGAAGAACAAGCATTGCTCCAACACGAGAAAATGTTACGACTGCCAAACTCTAAATGGACAGAAGAGAACCTCCCCCATTCAATCCTTAAAACTCATAGTACTTTCCTAGAAAAGGTAACACAGATTAAATCCAAATTGAACATTCCTAACACCAGAGAAAATCTACTTATAAGAGAAAATCCATTGGAATTATTGCAACCTACCTTCAATTTGGAATTAATAGAGGAAATAAGTAAATCAGACACACCAAAAGAAATACAAAAACTTCTAGCTCTGGAAACAAGCAATACTAGGTATCCCACAGAAGAATGGCTGCACATATATACTGATGGATCCTCCAAGGAAAACCTTACTGGAGCTGGAGTTACGTGTTCACATTTTTCCTTTTATCATTCTGTTGGCAGAGACACAACAAATTATGATGGAGAAATAGAGGCTATATACATTGCTCTCCGACAATTATTAAATCTTCCCTTAAATAAATTTAACAAGGCAGTAATTCTTTCAGATTCTAAAGCTGCAATTCAGGGAATATGTTCAAATACTACAAAGAAGTCAACAAAAATTAGAGAATGCTACATAATGTTAACACAACTCCAAAAAGTTAATAAGACTGTTCATCTCCAATGGATTCCAGCACACTGTGGAGTCATGGGGAACGAAGCTGCAGACTCACTTGCAAAGAAAGGCACAACAATAAAACAAAAGTCTAAATTCAATTTCTCATATTCCTCAATAAAACGCTTGATCATAAAAAATTTTTGTCATTCATATCTACAAGAAATAGAAACAAATGCCAAAGATAAAAAATGGATTACACTACTTTCCAATCCAGATATAATCCCCCAGAGACCAAGGAAAACAGCGGTTGCAGCCTTCCGACTATTGACAAATCACGACTGCTTAGCAAGTCATCTGTACAGAATAGGTATCTCAGCCTCACCAATATGTGTCCTGTGTAACGATCCAGCAGTAATGAATGAAGAACACTTGAAGACCTGTGAAGCATTAAGATCAGAAGCAACTACAGTTCAAAAGTATTGGAAAGCACGAATGCTAATGGCTTCATTGCCAGATGCAAGGCACTAGAAAACAACAACAACAACATTTTTTTTTTTTATTAACATCCTCCAACATTGTGTCATATCGGACGAATGAATGAAATGAAATGGGTGAAATGATGCTCAAATGAGCCCGAGGTCCATGGAGCTTTAAGTTACCTGACATTTGTCTTCTCAGGGTAGGGAAAACCTCGGAAAAAAACCTTACCCGGATAACTTACCCTAAGCGAGATTCAAACTCGCGACCTCTTGAACGTGAGGCAGACACGCTAACCATCACGCTACAGAGGCGGGCCACTCAGCAAAGAGAACCTACGCAATTTCTTCTGTATTGGGACCATGCATTCCACCTGTCCACTGGGGCTCCAACTCAAAATTGTTGCGTGTAAATAATTGTGGATGACTGAGAAAAATTGAAAAAGGCTTTCTGAACAACATGAACAATTTTGAACTTGCATATCTGGCAGTAGTGTTTTATGACATTTTATTTTACAGATATATTGTCTAAAGTTTTGCCGAAGAGGTCACTGGATATGAACTACTGCATATAAAAAATAAGGACCACTTGTGAAATGCTAAGAAACAAGACGAATGAACAGTATATTTCAATTTGGTTTGAAAAAGCCAGCAAAATGGCAGATATGCAGTTCGCATGAGAGTACAATTCCTTTTCTCAGAATGAGTACGCCTTGTATTATGAAATTCTGGATCATGTTTTGACGGAAATGAACGGAAGATTTTTGTGATTGGGAAAAAGTTCAATATGTTTGCCTGACCAATACTAGAGAATTTGGATAATACCAAGCATGTTTTCCTTCAAGTGCACTTGAAAACTTGCAAAATTTCTTTGGGTCTGCATTCCCAAGAGACAGTGTTTAAGAAATGACCTTCCTATTGTGTATGCTGATGAGAAGTACAAAAATGTTCCCACTGGGAAGATCTTAGAAATGCTTAGTGTGGATAAGGATACTTGTATACTGTTCTCCCTTATAGTGTCAATCTCCTCTACTACAGAATCTGTGGAACGAAGCTTTTCTTATCTAAAGTGTATAAAAACATACCCGAGGAATGCAATGTCAGAAGAGAGACTATCTTCTTTAGCGAATATTTCAATTCAGAAAGAACTTCTAGTGCAATTAATAAAAACGCATCCATTCTGTGAAGACATCACCAACAAGTTTGCAGCCTTAAAGGACCGAAGGATTGATTTGGTGTGTAAGAAATAGGTCAGTACAATTATTAAAATAATCTTTATAAATATAGGTATACTTTTCTTTCCCACTGACTCTTCACCTAATTTCTCAGACACGAGCTGCCACTAATTCAAACTTGTTTTCTCTTGAATGTGAGCCAGACCCACTACCACCACACTGCAGAGGTGGATTAGCCACCCCCTCCCCCGTGAACTTTGAATAGGCCGGTGCCTAACCTCTGAGCCACCCAGACCGACGTTACCCTGGAGATTTTCCCTGTATCACGTTATCTTTGTTGCTGTTCTCTTGCAATATCATACTGATTTACTTTAGTGTTTAATCAACTCAAAGACTAGTTCTAAGCACTAAATGCCTGGAGCATTTTTTTGTGTAGTGTTTAACCCCTGCTTTGCGCTGCCTTGCCTGAAGCAGATCTAGCATTGACACTACAATTCCTGTAAATAGTAAAAGGGGAAATGCATTTAGCTGTTGGGTGACTTGAAAAAAAAATTGCGGAAACTGCAGCACACAGCCTTTTGTTATAATTCTAAGCACAACCAGTGACAGTTGAAGCATGAATGCAAACTGGAATCAAGTATTCTCCTAGTCGTCATGGACCAATGAAGTAAAATTACAATCACCTAATATATCAATATTCTAAACAAGAACAAAATTGTTCGTGGAATTCATACAAAAGATACAGTTATATCATAAACCTATACGAAGTTGGCCATGTTTTAGACTATGAGTGGTGTTCACTAAGTTGTTTACCTCAGTATTATATTGCTATAAGAGGCGTGAACTTGCACATGCAATTTGGGACATTGTTTTGACATGTCATAGACCCAGCTACAAATCAGTCTGTGGTAAATCCTGGCAGTGGGTCTACAATGAACACGAGAGATTTGGAGCTTTGTTCCGTGATAACGTTCCCCACAAAGGAAGGGAAGAAATTCATGAAAGGATGAATGCTGCATATGGTGATTGTCTTACTACCAAAAAAGTTTTGGTCCAAGCACATGAAGGGGGGCAGGGAATCGGTTGAAAATTATCCCTATTCAGGTTGGTCAGTGGAAGCATCTTCAAAGTAAAGGTGCCAAAAAGGTGGAGGACATGATTGTGGAAGATCGTCATGTTAAGATCAGTGTTATACCTCATGAACTGTGAATTTTAGATGGCACAGTTTTCAGCATCATCTATACAGTCTTGAAGTCAAAGGTCAGTTCCTGATGGGTGCCACGAATGTTGATACCTGAGTAGAAAGTATGCCGCCAGCAATTTAGTCAAGAGAATTTAGACATGCTTAGACCAAACCTAGAAAACTTCTCAAGAATTGTCACAGAGTATGAAACATGGATCCGTCATGATCCAGAGACCAAGCAAGAGTCCATGCAATGGAAACACAAGAGGCTTCCTACCCTCAAGGAATTTCATGTGCAACAATCAATCGGAAAGATCATAGCAACATTTTTTGGGACTCAGAAGGTGTTCCACTTTTGAAACTCATGCCACACAACTATTACTAAAAACATTTATGCTTCCACAATGGTGGGTTTATGCGAGAATATCAAGCAGAAATGCCATAGAAAGTTGGCTGGTATTCTGCTGCTTCATGACAATGCACCCACACACATCTCGAATATCGCAGGCTGCTATACAGGAGTGTGGCTGTGAGCGGTTTAAGACCATTCTCTCGAGTACTTTCGAGAGGGTGGATAGAAGACTAATGGATCGGTAACTGGAGGGGTGTACCGGGTCTTTCCCAGGCTTCTCTGCACTCTCGCGGAAAGTGGTGCACGGGGATACACATGTTGAACACCCTAGTCAGATAGAGTATGGCATTGAAGGGAAAGTGGCGAAGCGTGAAGGAGGTCAGCCCGTCAGGTCCCGCCACCTTTTTGGATTTGAAGCGCTGGAGTGCACCGTGGAGTTCACTTGGACAAATTACAGGGAGCCCTTCCGCGTCCTCCGGGAGGCGTCGAAAGTATCGACGGTCGTCTCAGCGGACACGTTCGTAGAATAGGTCATCCTGGGGATCGTCTCTTGGACACATGGTACGTTCCACGTAGTCGGCAAACACATTTTCTTTGACATTGGGGTTCATAGGCCAGATTTCGGGTGTCCTGGAGAGGAGAGGTGTATTGATTTCAACGGTTGCGAAGGCTTTTTACGATCCTCCACACGTCTCCAATTTCCAAGCTGACCTCTTGTCCTCCCACGCTTGCACTTGATGTTCGCGTAGGGCCGTAAGCGGACCAGGACCATTCTATGCAAGCGCCGCAAGAGGGATCTGTTGTGGGGCGTGAGGTGCCGCTGGTAGTCTTCGTGCCGCCCAGGAGCGGCGGCTGAGAAGGATTAGGTCTAATGCGAGGACATCTGGGTGAGGGGGTACCGGGGAGTGGACTGTCAAGCTATGGGCAGTTCAGTTCACTGTGGAGGTGGAGAATGAGACCGACACCTCAAGGGTTGGGATATCTGTAATTTTGGGGTTGGGTGGAATGGAGGTGCGGAGGCAAGGCGTACGCCTTCCCAGTCAGTTGTTCGAGCTTGAAGCGAGCTGTCGTGACTGGCAATCTGGGTGTTGGTATCTGTCAACAAGGGATTCTGGTTGGACTGGAGAGCGCTTGTTGATGTGAGGGTGAAGTGAAATGGGACATGCTTGATGATCGCAAAGTCGATTACTTAAGGCCTCATCATCATGATTATTATCGTTATCGTCATCATCATTATCAGTATCATGATCATCACCATATCATTATCATTATTAGTATGATTATTATCATCATTAGTATTATTGTATTATAATATATTCATGGTGATAATGGTGGTGATGCTGATTATGATGATGTTAATAATAATAATAATAATAATAATAATAATAATAATAATAATAATAATAATAATAATAATCATAATAACAATAACAATAATAGTAATAATAACAATGATAATGATAATAATGACAATAATGATGATAATAATAATAATAAATAAATAATAAATAAATTATAATACTAAATAATAAACAACATTAACAACAACAACAATAATAATAAGTATAATAATGATAATAAAACAACAACAATACTATCAACAATACAAATAACAATGATGATAATTACGATGACAATGGTAATAATGATGGTGATGATAATAACAGTGATAATAATAACAATAAGGATAACGATAACAATAACAATAATAGTAATCATAATAATGATAATAATAATAACAACAATAATAATAGTAATAATAACAATGATAATGATAATAATGACAATAATGATAATAATAATACCAATAATAATAATAATAATAATAATAATAATAATAATAATAATAATAATAATAATAATAATAATAATAATAATAATAATAATAATAATAATAATAATAATAAATTATAATACTAAATAATAAACAACAATAATAAGTATAATAATGACAATAATAACAACAATAATAATAACAACAATACAAATAATAGTGATAAATAATTAATAATAATAACAACAACAATAACAATGATGATAATTATGATGACAATGGTAATAATGATGGTGATGATAATGATAACAATGATAATGATAATAACAATAAGGATAACGATAACAATAATAGTAATAATAATAATGATGATAATGTTAATAATAATAATAATGATAATGATAATAATGATGATAATGATGATAATGATGATAATGATGATGATGATAATGATGATAATGATGATAATGATGATAATGATGATGATGATGATGATGATAAAGATAAAAATAATGATAATGATAATGATAATGATAATGATAATGATAATGATAATGATAATGATAATGATAATAATAATAATAATAATAATAATAATAATAATAATAATAATAATAATAATAATAATAATAATAATAATAATAATAATAATAATAATAATAATAATAATAATAATAATAATAATAATAATAATAATAATCACCATCCAACGATTTAGCATGCAATATCGTTATATTGACGCTCAAAGGCTCTATGGTTATTTTTAGAAGTCACCAATATGGACCATGGTTTCTTTAATGTTGTTATAAGAGATTCACTGTTTTATTATATTCAATTTTTAGTTTTTATATTCGTTACATGTATATAAAAACATTGTTACTTTTGTATTGGTATTAGCTGGTCCTGTAGCGCAGTTGGTAGAGCACCTGCTGCTGTGCAAGTGGTCCCGGGTGCGATTCCCGGCAGGGGTTAGGAATTTTTCTCCAGGCAGGATTATTCCTCATCCTTCCATGAGTCTGAAAGTATAATGGCGGCGCCGCTCGCCTACCACCGCAGGACCCGCGCGTGGTATTCCTGATGGACGAAGCGGGTCTGAGCGGGTTTTCTCCGGGTTCTCCTGTTTCCCCCCGCAATTCATTCCACCAGTTGCTCCACTATCACCCTTCCAATCATCCATTTCGCCTGCATTTCATGTCATCCTCTTCCTCACTATCATTCCTGGTGCTTCCAGGTGTTTACTCTGGTCCATAGGCCCCTCTGTTCCTCCACAGGCATCTGACCCTAGGCCTGTGCCCTAGGCACAGGCTTGTAACTCCTAGGGAATGTAAGTCCTACATAAGGGGAGGGTAATCAGGGAAAGAAGAAAAGTATTGGTATTCTTTGCCTTTTTGGCAGCCTGTAATGTTAAAAATTTAAATATAGCACCAACTAACCATTATGAATGAATTGAAATGTTAGGTGGTGTGGTAATGGTCTGAGTATTTGTGCATCGAACTACTGTATAATAATTAAATTACATTCACGACGACGACGCTATCTGGCAGGCTGTGTCATGCGTGTACCTGCCCTTTTAGGGCTTAACCACTTTATGACGGGATGTGGGGTTTTGCAGGGTGGCGGGTGAGAATTGATGTAGTGGGTAGTAAGGAGGTAGCCTGAAAAAGGGGCATAAAGCACACCATGTATCCTGAAAAAATATACTCATACTTCAGGTGCACTGTTCTTGTAGGAATTTGCAGCTAGAGGTACAAAATGTTTATCCGAATAAGCTAGATGGGTTTTTAAATGTTGCATTTTATAAAAAATATCTTTCAGTTTCTAAGACATTTTTAGAATGATTAGTACCTAAATATGAATCATTTAAGTGTTTTAGTGCATAAAAATCAGGAAGTTCAGGTCAAGTAGTAAACTCGTAATTTAGACCCGTTTATTCTGGGAGGAGAGAATCCTTCCAGGGTTTATTTTACTTCTATCAACTTCAGCAGTTAAATATTATAGTTTTAGGGAATTAAAGTTAAAAATGTATATATTTGTGCCCATTTGGTTTGAAAAGTGTGACATTTTAAGCGATGTCATGAAAATCAAAGTTGGCTGCAATGTAAACGCGGGAAAACTAACACGTGCTCTGTGATTGTAACAAAAATGCAGCAAATGGGAGCAAATGGTTGAAAAGCTGTAAAAACCTTTACCAATTTGAATTCCTTCATAAGGAGCATTGTGGAATAGCTATAAATCAAAGGTCTTGAAATTTCACGCACAGAGTAAAAATAAACATACTTCCGTATCAGTGCGTAAAATGGCAAGTGGAATTTCAACGGTAGGTTTTTATTTTGTCCGTAGTATTTAAGCAACGAGTATTAATGTAAGACATGGTTAAATTCAGGTAAATGGACTTACGGCATCACGTAAGATGAACACTTTGGTACTTTCACAAATGAACGTTTGTATACAGTGAGAGAAACCTAACCTGAATTTGCATAGTTGCTTAATTATTTGTTACTCCTTGAACTGTGAAGCATTGACAGCTCATGGATATGGAAGAATATCGGGCATGTTATGCAATACACCAACAATCATTCATGTGTCTGTAGCAAATTGGAATGTCAACTTACATGTTTTTAACCCATTACTATAACAGCACTACTTGTTTGACCAGTGGGCAAGGCATATAAACCATTTTATATAATATATATTTTTAAAATTCTTATAGCTCGTAAAGATTCATAGGCTCACTTTAAGGACGTTACAAATCAAAATACAAATTTATGCTTGTATAACAGATGTTCTGCATTAATTTGATTTGTGTATACATTGGAGTATGACAGGGGTATAGGGTTAATGGATGAGGGTGATGTGTTTCATACCCTGCTATTTTTCCTTAGTTAACTTTTCCTGTTATCTACATATTAATCCAATTGGCATTTATCTTGCTGAGGAGTATGTTTTGAACAAGCTGCTATGAATTAGTATTGTTAGTGCATCACATCAGTTGAGTTATTGAAACAGTGGCTGGGTGGTTGTGGTTGCCTTGCACCAGTCACGTTAAACGATGTGCACACACTGGATGTGACAGAAGTGCATCTCGCTTGTTATTGTTGATGTTAATGTGGTTTAAAGCTAAGTTTTTCAGTATTTTGTTTGGCAGTGAAGCTTAATTTCATATTTTTAACTTCTTCTGCATGTATCAGAATACAGTAAGCAGCATTTTGAACAATAATCTGTATGAATGTGTAAGAGAGAAATATGTCAGGATATCTAAGACAAGGTATCCAAATTGCTCATGTGCCTCCGTGTGGTTCACTATGAGGAAAACATGTGTTGTAGAGAGCATGCTGCATTTCCTGGAACCTGCCCCAAATATGGAATCCAAGTGCTTGTAATCAACAAACTGAGAATGCAGAAATAAATAATGAGTAATTTTTCTGTAATTTTAATATTTAGCAGTAGGTGAATTATAAAGTTAATTGAAAATTATAAAAATTGTGAAAAAAAAAATTTACAAAGTTAATAATTGTATTTAAAAAACCAGGGGCATTACATTTTCTGTGCCCAATATTTTTTGAGAGTACTTATCTATAACAATAATATTTCAAAGTATCAAAATTTTGAAATCTCCATTATGTGGATCATTTCAGATATAGTGCTAAGAATAGCTAAAAACAAAAAATAATAAATAAAAAAATAAAATAAATTTAAAAGTGTTAAAACGATATTGCAATGAAAATTTGTATGTGCAGTATTGTGATATGAATTTGAACAAAATCTGCAATTTCAACTATGCGTACCCTTAACATAAGTTCATACCCAAGCCCGCACACCCCACTATGCCACTGGTGTATGAAGTGGTTATTCTTAGGTTCCGAAAGCCTATGCATTTATTTATTGGTGTATAAACTTTACAGAACTTAAACTCGTAGTAACTGCAATCAGTATTGTGCCATTTTTATAGAACAGTTTGGTTGGATTTTGATTTAATTGTGATTTGGTAGCTTAGCCATACAATGTTCATGTAACTAGAATGTGAATGCATGAGAGAATAATACACACTTTTTAAAATGGCAGGTGAAAGATTTAAAGACCTTAATCTAGATAGAATACTTATGATAGAAGTGCTCCTTTTTTATTATCTGCTTAATATTCAAGTCCAAATTTAAGGTTTAATTAAGAAGGAAACCTAAATAAGAAAATTTGTTAACTTTTTCAATATTTCAACTATCTACTGTGAGTGCTGCATGCTGTCTCATATTACAACTCGGTTTATGAAAAAACATTTCATTGGTTTTATTGGGATTAAATAATAAGGAATTAGATTTAAACCATTTAGAGTATTAATGTCCCTTTGCATTTGAACCATATCTGATTCTCCTGGACAAAGAATAGCATGTCATCAGCTTACATAATGAGCTTTCCCGTTATTAATGAAAATTAAAATATAGGTATATATGCTGTACCTTGAGGTACACCACATGTTCTAGGATGGATTTCAGATTTACTGTCCCCAAGTGCTACGTACCAAAACGTTTTTATCAAATAGCTTTTTTAACCAGTTCAGTATAATACTCTTAATACCATATCTCACCAATTTTAGGATTAATAAGTTAAAATATCACTTTAATAAACACGTTATATAACTACAATGAAACATGCAAGACTGTTAGTATTGAAACAGTCGCTTTTCAAGCTAGGAAATATTCAGAAAGTATGGAAAAAGTTAGGGCTTTGTTCCTGCTTTGGCCTTCAGCAGACTCTTTGTGGTGTACTGTGTGTATGAAAAAGTCACCAACATATGAGCGAAAATCCTGTACCTTGTCTGGTTACCAAAAGAAGTAGTACTACAAATGCCACCTTCTCCAGCAATATTGTGAAGGTTCAAAACAATACAATAGTAACTAACATTTGGCTGCATGAGAAATTAAACATGCCAGTGATTATGAAAAGTAATGGTTCCAAAGTGACATTGCCTTTAAACTTGTTACTTAAACATTAGTGTCTTTTATGATGGTTTTTGATAAACACCAAAATCTTTAAATACTTGCATTAATATGAACATTAATGAGTGGTAAAGCTTTTTCTTTTGCAGGCAGATCTACCTACTCAACTCCAGGCCATTTGATCATTCACTAATCATTTTTATTTCAGTTATGGTATCCATAGACCTTTGAAGTTATGAGAGCTTATATAATTATATTACCTATATTCCTTAGAATGCAGCTGTTTGCCACTGCACATTTGTTTTGCAAATAATCCTTGCATATGATACCAATAATTTCATTTTCTTTATATTTGGAGCACTACCATTGGTGACTTTCTATACTTAAGTTGCATACTGCATAATTTGTGTGTATTCCTTGGGCTTAAGTATAAGATCATAATATTTATTTTATTTTTCTTAGGATGCATCTGAAATTACATCATGGTCATCCGAAATGGCAGAAGAATTTAAAAATGTTAGTCTTCAAGATGTTGATGATTACCTCAACTCAAAAATTTACAGGTTAAACCAAAAAATTGAGGCTTTGTCTGAAATAGAAAGAAATAATGTCCAAACAGGAGTAGCAGTTGAGGATGCCCAAGTTGGAGAGGTTGTAGCTAAATCAAGGTTGAAAAACATTTACTCCATGTCAGAGGTTATAAAAGATGAAGATTTGCTTGGTATGTAATTTCCGCTCTATTAGTATGAATAAGTTTATGTTTAACAGTGGCGTATGCTGGGATTGTGACCTGACCTATCAGTAGGCCTACCATTACTGTCATGGCCGAGTGGGGCAGGTTTCCTCCGGGTTCTCCAGTTTCCTGTCATCTCATTCCACCAGTGCTCCATCTTCATTCCATGTATCATCAGTGTCACTGCCTGCGTTGCCATATGTGGTAAAAGCGAGTGCTAAACACCTCAAAGAAACGCTAGGCCTACCAGATTAGGACACTAAGGGGTTGTTAATTAATTGTTAACTTCATGAACAATGCATTTAAATAAATTTTTCTTGAAAGAAGGTACACAACAATTACAAAAATAAAATGAACAATTGTACCATACATGTTTATATATACATAAATTCCAGTGTCTTTTTTTTACTGTTAAGCTGCGTTGTCACACTATCAGAAAACAATTGCTCGTGGTGTCTTCTCAATAAAAGAAAATTTAGTGTCTTTTTCCACCGATAGAAGAGCCAAGTTGCTCAGACCAATTTTTTCCATGTGTTGCCCGTAAATAAGATGTTATTCGCTTCAATGCTGAAAAACTCCTTTCTGCACTTGCAGTAGTGGAAGGAAATGGTAAAATCAGTTCACATAGTTATTAATTCACTGTACATGACATCAAGTCCATTTGATTTCTTATAATTTACAATGGTTTCAATTGACTTGTTAGAATATTTTTGAGGTGAATATAACACTTTCAGTTCATTTTTCAAAGACAGTATATTGAAACAGGAAACATTTCTCCCAGTTCGCATAATATATTTCTTGGAAAACTTATCATAGCTTGCAAAATGTTTAGAATCTAGTAAGGCCAGAAATTTCAACTGTTTCTGTAATTCAAATCTTAATTTAGTTTGAGTTATTAATGCATCCAGGACTTCACAGAAAATCCTTAAGTACGAAGAATGGGTTTCACCTTCGCGACAATATCCCTTTCAGGCCTTTCTTTGTCCTCTTCATTAGCAATGCTCATAGTTTATGACCATATTTCTTCAAATCCTGTGTTTCTTATTGTTGATCTCTTAAGTATATCCAAAGCTGTGGTTAAATACGCTAAATTTGCGAAACCCATCATATTTCAGGGCTTTTCTCAGTTGCAAACAACAAGCATGGCCAGAAATAAAGTTTATTTAATTAGCATGAACCAGTCAGCCATACATACTTATCATAACTGTTTATATTAAATATCTTTTCTAAGGATTCTTATTTTTTTGCTTCTGCACACACTGCAAATGTGGAAGAGCTGCAGTAGGCCTTCCCTGTTTTACTATACTAACTTATCCTAGTATTTCAACTGCGAGTATGGTCATTTTACCAATTGTTTTATTACACATTGTTCAGCCATTTCAAAGAATTAGTACTAGCAACTGTCTTGGTACACTGTACAATATAAAATACATTATACTAATATAGCTGTTGAGAACCGTAACAATCACACAATATTAAAAACAGAGCGTTGTTGCTACTCTAAGCAGTTGTGTTCATGTGGCATATTTCGGAGATGCTCGAGTGGGTATAGCGACATGGGATTCTGAAGCCTTGGCGTGCTTATTCCTGCACTCCTCCACCTCCCCCTTCTTGCCTGTATCATAGTGAAGGCTGTGGCAGCAAGCATCGGAAGCCTTATGCTCCCTTCTGTTCAGTGGTAGAGAATGAGACATATTCTATCTTATGTGCTAATTCTTCACGAGGGGAACTGGCTAGTATTGCAATTATTACTATACTCAACGCCAAACAAGAAGATGATTGACAGTTGCTCTCCACATGGTGATAAGATAAAAATGAACAGGAGGGGATGGATGCGTCATGGCGATCATCATAGCAACGAAAAGAGGAACCAATTAGAGCTAAGATGTTTCCATAGCAATGCTAAATGCCAAACCAGTGTTGTCAGCAGCTTTCGATATTTAACATGTAATTAGTATGTACCTGACCTGCAATCCAGCAGTAACATAAACTGTGCATCTTATCTTCTGTCTTCCCTGCAATATATACAGTGCCTCCCTCCAGCTCCAGTTTGCATCAGTTAGAGGTTATCCGTGTGCTGACAAGTTCATTTGTGTTATTCTATTTATTATTTGGCAAGGTGTTGAGGCATACTAACCTTGGTGATCGAGTGGTACGATCGCTTATCTTGTTTATTAGAAGAGTGAAATAATAGTAACTTGGTGTATAGTCAGTGATAAAAAAGAAATAGATGATCTCACGTGCCTGCTGATATGAGACGTTGCTGTCCTGAAGATATGATTTCTTCTGAACAATTGTAGATACCAACGTTTCACCAAGTACTGCACTTGGCATCTTCAGGGTAAGATCTGTTGTCTGTGCTGGTCAGAATTCAAATGTGGAAAAACGACCACTCTTATATAGTGGGGGTGGGCTGGGCATTGTTGCACTGACTAAGGTGGTGATTGGCTCGCATCGGTTGGCGGGCTGGGTGTAGGCCCACTATAATATGTCTCAACCTAGTTCCATCCTGTTGTAAACATCTGGGCAGGAAGAGAGACAGAGACAGAGATATTGGGACAGAAAATGGTTAAGCTGTTGATTGGTTTGGCGAAGATAATGGGCGTTTTCTTTTATTTGCATACGTACGATAAACCCCTCTTTTAAGTACAGTATTGTAAGTAGTTTTCCGATCACTACTGTGCGCGAGCTAATTTCGGACACAGAAAAGTATGCAAATGTTTCGATTCTTATAAACGTAAATAGTTTATCTTTCTGCTTCACATACCACATAGATGTCTTCTCGGCTCGTGACTTCTGAAGGGAATATATACATAATAGTATGCTATATACAGATTAGACAGAAGACAGGTGAAATTATACACACTATTAACGTATTATGTTAAATTAAGCTGCATTTTACTTAACAATTACTAAAGGACACTGCTATTATATAATATTTTTGCATTCCTATACAAGGCAACTCTCGCAACAAGGTCTGTATCGAGTTGAATGCTGATTAAGAAGTTTTTGTTTATAGTGTGGAGTTGCTTCTGATATTTAACACTGTATTTCCTGTACATCTCGCGGACCTCACAAAGCCAAGGACACTTCACTTATGTATATGCAATTTAAAATCAGTAAGCTTTTCATCATGGAACAGGCTGGTGCTTCAGCCGAAATGAAACACAATCGAGGCAAACCTTTAAAAAATGGTGAGAGGCGAATATTCGCGCATTGTTTCGCATTATTTAAAGAAAGAAACCCGGAATCGTCTACAAAAAACATTGAGAAAGAAACTGGTGATCTCCTTGGTGTTTCCACAAGTAGTGTACACAGTGTTAGAATGGAACAGCAAGCATCCGGAACTCTAAGAACACTGGAGAAATCACGTAAATGCAAACAGCGCGTGGAGAAATACGATTTTACGAAAAGTGCTATACGCAGTAAAGTTCATGGTTATTTTTTCAGAAATGAACCGCCAACTCTAAACAAAATTTTGCACGCGGTAAATTCTGTCACGGACTTGCCGAATTTTTCACGAAGTACTCTCCACCGTTTGCTGATAGATATTGGATTGAAGTTTCAAAAGCGAGGCGGAAATCAGTTATAGTGGACAGAGAGGAAGTAATCCGATTAAAGGTAACCATTATGTTACTGCATGATTCTATTAATATTCCAACTCATAGATTTAATAAATTAATGTGTAACCCAACTCTATTGTCAAGAAGTTAGCGCTGCTATATATACTGCTAGTGTTGCAAAACTTTTGTGCGTGCCTGTAGGTCTAACACGTGGCGAATTGAGTCAGCTCCGCCTTGTTGTTTACAGCAGGACTGAACTAGGCTGAGACATGGTATACATAAAAGTGCCGAGGGTCGTTTTTCCACATTCAAACTCTAACCAGAAAGACAACGGATCATCTTACCCTGAAGATGCTAAGCGCAGTACTTGGCAAAACGTTGGCATCCACAATGCCCTTCTAGACCACAGCCTATAAGCCTGAAAGAATAAAAATATCTGTAACACTCCTGCTTTGATTATATTTCTATTCCCAATTATACTTTATCTTTATTTGTGTATGTATGTGTGTGTGTCTATATATATATGTAGTATTTAATGTCTGTTCTTACTGTATAAGGCACCACAGGCAGTTACCAGTTTTAATCCAATACTGTGTATTGCTGTAGAGATTTATAATTTATACATTCTAGACACCTGATTTAGGTGTTGGAGTCAGCCTCTTCTTTCCATAATTGCATACTTATTTATTAGTTATTTTTCCTCTACTAAAAAAGCTCCATCGAGTACTTAATTTTACTATTTAATATTAAAGACATCATTTTACAAAACTGTTTTAATTTAAGGTTGATATCAAACTAAATAAATTTTGACAGAATAACTTTGAGTCAAAATTAACAATTTTGAGTTTTACTAATGGTGCGGTTTTTGTAATTATTAAAAACGTTGTGTCTTTGAGCTATTGAGATCTTTGTGATCTCAGGGTGTGGTAACGGATGGAATGAAAAATCACACGATGTTTCTTCACCACAATTTTATTAACACTTTATCAATATTTTACATTAAATAATTCCTCTCAGCACCATTCTAAATGATTTAAAACGTTTCCACTTTTTCATTTAGTGGAACTAATGTTTGATGAGTCTGGTAATGTTCTACGATGTTCACACTACCTAAATATGTCCTTTCACTTCGATTACACACACGCGAATGGGCAGTTTCTGGCGTCACCTCACGCAACACCGCCTTTTTCGTATACATCCGCGTATGCGTCCATCAAATAGTTCTTTCTTGTTAGGGAAGCGATCCCTAACCATCCACCCTTACTTTTATTATGGAACACATATAATTCTAATATTTATACATATATATTAAAATCAAATATGGAAAGATTTATGACGTCTTTGGGCAAACTTAGTTGTTCGTAACAATGAGCATTTGCAACACGTTTTCGCCATTTAACCAAATCATACCAATATCAAAAAACAAATTACACTTTTAACAAATATTCACATAAACGATTTTCTTTTGGGGTCTTCTGATATTCTGTCTCACTAACTAGCATAGTGTATATGTTTTGCAGATGTCTGCATCACCTACAGACGTCTGTGAAACTTACATATGTACTATTTAAGTAAAAGTTAGAGAAGCTCAAAAGTGTTTAGTTTGACTCAAAGAAACTTCTCATGATTTCGCTTCACTTATACCACTTCCAGCAGGTTAATTAATTATAAGTTTGCCATTTTGAATTTTGTTTTTTTGCGGCAATTAAACCTGTTGGGATGCAAGTTAATGAACTTACTACCTTATCTTTATCATCTTAGAATTGAGAACAATAAGAAATACCACATTAATTGCATTTGTTATTGATTATTCAGTATTTCTTAAACCAGCATTTAATTTATAGCACACAAAATATTCACTAATGTCCTTTTTCCCATTAGACTACACACCTTTCCTAGCTCATCTGAAGCTTGATATTGTAACAGAGTTGAAGCAAGAGATAAATGAACTGGAGAATCTACTGATTAAAAGCGAGAAGGAGTTAGTTGATTCAAAACAAGAACTTGCAAGGTAAGGGAACATTGAGTCCCGTTATATAATAAAGTTTGCAATAGAATGTTATTACTTAATTTCTTTGCCATTTGTGAACATTCAGAATGGTAGCATGTGCAAGCCAGTAAGCATGGCTTGCATAGATGTATATAGGATTTCAGAACCGAAAGTTCCGGGTTTACAGTCAAATGACTTCTTTCCATCAGGAGCAGTGAGAAAAGCCTTAACCAAAGCTGCTAAGAGATGTTTCACTGCCACTACCATCATTACTTATGCAGGAATTATTTTATACGGGGTTCTTCATTTAAAACCTAATGGTCACATGACATTTTGCCTGTGCACGATTGGGTGTGCCATAGCCGGCTTTGCTCCTACATAAACTTTGTTCATAAAGCATGCATAACACTTATAGAAGATGCTGGAAATGTCCACCCTCTGCTAAACAAACATTATATTGGGAAAACACATTCTGATTCACACAATTAAGTTGGGCCACTGTAATATTTCTAATTTAATTTTTGTTTTGTTTTAATTCTTCTCATAAACTTTGTCGTACAGGTTACCCCACAAGTAAAAATCACACACTATTAGATTGGGGAAGTGAAAAGGCCATACACCAGCACTAATCACTATTTTCAAACACTTCCCTAATTTTATTCATGGACTCCTCTGCTGTATGGGCAGTAGAATCCTGTTGAAACCAGCCATATAATTTCTCTTCTTCTGTCAGTTCATGATAAAATGAGGTCAAAATGTCATTAAGGTACCTACCTCTTTGCATTTACAGTCCGCTCATAGAATATTGGACCGATTATGTGTCTAGCATTAACAGCACATCAAACTCCAGCTCTCCAATCATAATGAGGGATTTCTTGAATGTGATGTGGATTTTCAGAGGCCCAGTACCGATTAGCCGCACACACAATGGCAGCCGGTTGTGGGAGAATCCAGCAAATTTGCTGTGTGCTCCATTAGGTTTTAAATGAAGAACCCTATATTTGGTGACATTCCATCTGTTGAGTTAGCATCAATGCCAGCAGTTGTTTCTAAAATTCTTCCTATAGTTACAAGCTATAGTTTGTGTTAACTGCAGCTGTTAGGTTGGTAGCACAGGCATTATTTTGCAGGTACATAAACAATTGAATTTAAGGGGGGGGAGTGATGGGTGAAATTTGTATTTTGCACAACTTTAAAGCTGCATGCTAATGGCTTCATTGCCAGATGCAAGGCACTAGAAAACAACAAAGCTGCATACTTAATTTTTTGTACAATGTTTGAGTTTGTGAAACTATTTGGCATTTTCATTTTTGTATGTCACTTTTTGAATTATTGAAAATTTTCTTTCAAAAAATTTTCATGTTTCAAAATGGGATACACTCCACATCTTTTTGCAAAAACTTGTATGATATTTTTTTTTACCAAGTCAGAAACCCATTTAAACATTTTACTTATGGATTTTGTAGTATGTTAATTGTAGGAAAAGTTTAAAAAACTGAATTGTGCAGCAAAACTTTCAAATTTTTTTGCAATCTCTACACACATTTCATTATTTATCTCAAAAAGTAATAAATTATTTCTAAATCCCACGTGTGAGTTGTTTGTCATGCTTTATAGAATGTACAGTAAAAAGTTCAACCTTCTAGCACCTGATTTGTTGATGTTATTTTGTTTTGAAAGAATAAGTGCAGCAAAAATTGAGGTGGAGAAAAATGAGTTTAAAAGTTTAGGTGCAGTTTAAGCAGAAATAATGACTTAAGGACCTTCCTAGAAGTGTCCAGCTGTATAAGTGATAGTGCTTCACAGTGCTTTTTCCCCTAACCATTTTCACAAGTGTAAAAATCTATATTAATGTTATTATTTATACTGTATTTGAACTGTGCTAAAATATTTACACTGAAGAAGGACTACACTAAAATATTTACACTAGGCTTTACTTATGATGTAATATGAATATAACTAAATAAGCCACATCGTAAGAAATAGACTGAAATTACTTTATAACACAGCACGTGGTCATTATAACCAAAACAGGAAGTCAGTCCTTGAGGAAGAGGCCAAAAAATTGAAACAAAACTTTCTCTATGTTTGATAGAAGACAGATCTTATGTATGTTATATGGCATCTACTGGCAGAGCTGCTGTTACTATGTCATACTGATCACTGTGGCTCAATGAGGAACCACCACAGAAAAAATCCAAAAGCAATGTTTACTTCAGGCAGCAATTTCACCATCTGCCACACCCCCTAAGAGACATTCAAAGAGTGGAGAACTTTAAATATTATGTAATTAGAGGAACTTCTAGGCACTGTAGTGCTTTAAAACTTTGCATATATGTACTTCAAATCCCCTGGTATTTTTGGTACAAAAAAGAAAATGAAATTTTGTCATTTTTGGCCATATTGTGTTTCCCTTGAAGCAAATTGTCCTTGATTGTATAGATGCCGTTGTGTTCCAAGTGGATGTTTAATTTTAATTGTCAGTTGTCACTGGGAACTTCTTTAATCCAGAAGAATAGTTTCAAAACAACACTATTTTGTAAACTTGTTTACCAAAAATTTTGGCCTTGAGCAGCTCTTTTGTACAAGCGCAGGAGCATACAAATCCCTAAAACACTTGGATTTTAGCACTTCCCGGTGACAAAGTGGTGCCTATTTACTGACTGATTTGAAACTAATAATTCCCATTGTAAAATTTGCAAATCTTCAGCTTAGTGTAATTTTGCCCATTTTAAATTCTTTGGAACTGGCGATTACTTTTTTTTGCAATATCACATTACACAAAATAACAATAAAATAATTCACTTTTGTTCACATGATAAATTCTAAAGAATTTCCAGGAATGGAACATAAAGTTAGGACCATGTCATAGGTGAGTGGTTAGACCACTTGCCTCTTGCCAAGGTGGCCCAGGTTTGATTCCAGGCAATTTGTGGTGGAAAACAGCATTGGGTGGGTTTTCTTCGGGTTCTTTGGTTTTCTCCACCATTCACTCCAAATGCTCCATCACCACCACTCCTTTCATCCATCATGCCCTCATTTCATATCATCTCCTTCCTCACTCTCATACAAAGCTTCGAGCTGATCACCCATCCTGGCTGCTCTCTGATCCAGAGTTTGACTCTACTCCTTGACAGGCATTTTACCCAGGGTGTTCACTTGCAAGTCTTGAGGAGTGTAAGTCCCTCGTACAAGGAGGATAATCAGAGAAAAAAGAAGGGACATAACCCACAAACAAACATGCCTAAAAAAATATTGAAAATAAACACCAAAGACAAGATTCCAATAAAAAGATGACTTTTGGAAATTCATTCTAAATGCCTTTCTGGTTTACTTAGTTTGCTTGATTTGTGTTTGCGTTAGATAATGGTTTAAACAAGCTTTGTATGGCAGAAGTTTATACGCAAGACTTTCATTTCATTTAAAATATAGCTTTGTGACATTTCTAATATGTGAATCTATCAAGTGAGTTTGCAAAATTTTCAAGGCAAGTTAAATTCAAGTTGTTATATTTATATTTGTTATTTCTTATTGTTTAAATAAAGGCAAGCTAATCTTGCCGACTTTGATTTTTAATTTCTTTCCAAGATCCTAAACCCAGCACATTCACATTACAAACGTAACCCATTACGTTACAATAGTTGTTTATCTTTGGTTATGCCTAGGAATTTAACTGTGTTACTTATATTGCTTTCTGTTTATTCAACAATCTTTAAAGTAAAACAAATATTTTGTGTTGTGCTTTCATTCATATAAAAGCCATTGCTTTGAAACCAGGATTGACATTTTTCGGTTGTTGCTTTTACTAACTGTAACAATACTTCCTCATCTTCATGTAAATGTAAAAAAGATTAATCGTCAGCATATACTACTGTAGGAAATGAAGAACATTTTATAACATCATTAATCATTATCAGGAAGAGTAAAGGCCCTAGAACTGATCCCTGTGGAACTCCAGCTGTTACTTTTAATGCCCGAGATTTTTTCCATCCAGCTGATACTACTTGTCGATTTTCGAGATACTATGGTCTCTTATTCCATAATATTCTAATTTCTTTATCAAAATTTCATGATTTACACAATCAAAAGCTTTACTTAAATCACATAGTGTTGTTGTTGTTAGCTAATGCTGGATTTCTGACAATGAAGTTATTAATCCTCTTGATCTCCAATATTTTTCACTGATGGATGGGGCATTAGAAGTGGCCGGGCATATTTGAAGGTGGTCTCGATCCATTTCCTCCTGCAGATCACATAGAGGACAGAGTGGTGAAGAATATATCCCAATTCTGTTTAAATGCTTTGCCAGACAATCATGTCCTGTAATCAACCTGAAGGTTGCAACTGCTGTTTTTCGAGGATACTCAGGAATCACTGTTTGAATGTTTGGTAGTTCCCATCTTTTATTTTTTGATTTTTCATAGTAATATTTTTCAATAATTTTTTTGAATTCAGTGTTGACTAATCTTTTAGCTGCATAAAATGGCAAATTAACTATTGATTTCTGCACATTGCCGGTACCCTTTTTTGCAAGAAAATCAGCTTTCTCATTACCACTCAGTCCACAGTGAGCCGGTATCCATTGGAAGACTAGGTGTTTTTGAAGTGCTGTTAGATGGGTAAGGATTTTCCAACATTCTATAATTGTTTGGTTTTTTGGTGACAACTTGGAAGTAATTACTATAATTCCTGCCCTGGAATCTGAGAGAATAACTGCTTGCTGAAAATGTGAAATTCTGTACAAAAGATTTTGTAGGGCCATTGGAATTGCTTCAATTTCTCCATCAAAGTTTGTAGTTCCATAACTTAAAGATTTGTAATAGGAAAAGAGGTGACATGTGACTCCAGCACCTGCTCCATCTTGGTTTGATATAAATCACATAGTGTAACATGTGCTGTAACTACTCCATCTTCAAATGCCTGGTGAATCTTCTCCACTAGCGACTCTACTGCAACTATGGTTGACCTACCTTTTCGATACCCAAACTCGACTATCGCTAAACAAATTTCGAATCTCAAAATAATTTTGTAGGTGCTGTTTTATAAGGCATTCAAACAATTTTGCTACTATGGGAATTATAGATACTGGCCTGTAATTTGGTTTTTGTTTATCTCCTTTTTTGTATACTGGGGTCACTTTTGAATATTTTAAAACTACTGGGAAAATGTCTTCCTCAATACAACTGTTAATACAGAAAGTCAAGGGAATTAAAATACATGGTAAGATTTCTTTGATAAAATTATTGGAAAAATCAAATTTTTTTTGTATTTGAATTTTTGAGTTTCTTTTTTACCTTCTCGTCACTAAGGCGGCGCCATGGCCGAGTGGTTAGTGCGCTCGCCTACCACCTAGGCGGCCCGGGTTCGATCCCAGGGACCCGCATGTGGTATTCGTGGTGGACGAAACGGCGTCAGGGCAGGTTTTCTCCGGGTACTCCGGTTTCCCCCGCCATCTCATTCCACCGGTGCTCCATCTTCATTCCATGTATCATCAGTGTCACCGCCTGCAGTGCCGTAGTAGTAAAAGCGGGCGTTAAACACTACAACAACAACGTCACTACATGTAACTATATTAAGCACAAATCTATTATTTTCATCCCCTTGAGGCATTTCTCTTACTATGTTCAAAGCACTATTACTACTATAATTTGCCTGCAATGCTAGTTCCTTTACTGATTCTGTGAAAAAATTGTTGAAGTCATCAGGTGGTATTGTCTCATCTAAAATTATTGTTTCAGTTGATTTCTTTATTGAGTTAATCACTGATCATGCAGCCTTGCATTTATTCTCTGAGTTATTTATGAAATTTTGATTTGCTTCTTTTTTCTTCTATTATAGATTTGTTATAACTTTTTCTAAATTCCTTTATTTCTGTTAAAAGTGTATTGCTTGGTGTTTTCTTATACATTTTTTGTAAAACTATAAGCTTTTTCTTCATTCTTTCTAAACCTAAGTTACACCATTCTTGCCTTTTTATCCTTTTGCCCTTTTGTTTAATATTTACAATTTTTTTATGCTTTTTAAAAGTGTTGTCAAATGAATACATTAAGGTTTGATGTATTGATCCCTTCATATTGCAATGAAACAACTTAATTCATGAATCAAATAACCTGAAATAACTATGGAATCATAAGCTAATGAAGTTGTGCAACAGGTGGATAATCTTAAATGGGAATATATTTAGTAAATATACGTTTATGAAAGAAATACACAGTTGCATTTTAGAGGCACAAACTGTATAACCTCAGATAACCTGAAATCATAACCTCATGCAGTTTTGCAGTAGGTAGATAACCATAAAATATGAATTTATTTCATAATGTACATTTATAAAACAAATAGAGTTTTACATGTGGCAGATGACTGACAAATGGAATATTTTAAACATGACATTTTACCGGAAATAATTGTTGCAAATTGCTGGTGATTTCAACATTATTTGAAGTGCTGATTTCCATTAATAATAGCTAAGGGGTGTGAGAAAAAAGGAACTTTTTACTTCGTAATTCTGCTAATGATATGTCTCCTTTTTTACACTATTCCACTATTTATTTCGCACTTATATTCCATCTTTCAGCTTTAGCTTCCGTTCCATTGCGCATGTTCCTGTTTGATTCGTAGTTTGTCAACCTCTTTCTCCTGGTGCGGGTTTTATTAATAAGGTCTTTACATAGCATCGGGAAAAGATTCTTTACATAGCATACCGGAATAATGTTCTTATTGAATGATGTAATAGTTTGATATCAGACGCGATTATCTGCAGGGTCGAGGTAACAGAATGGAATGCATAAATCAACGTTCCTTTTATCACAACATATTTATTCGTAAATTTACACTTTTAGCACCATATTAGTTAATCAACAACTTTCAAAATTCGATAGAATCTACACTGGTTAAAAGTTTGGGTGTAAGTTACATGTTCACACGCTATCAGAAAATATACATCCTTTCAACGTGAACATACAGACGCTAATGAAAAAAAAGAGTCCCTGGCGTCTCTATGACGCAACACCACCATTCTTTTGTATTCATCTGCGCAACAGTTCTCATTGGTTGAACACGAAGTGACAAGAAAACATTGGTTATCTTGAATATTAAAAAAAATAAGTCCCTGATACACTCAAATTAAAAGAATTAGAAATTTACACACTCTTACAAAAATATTTACATAAACGATTTTCTATTAGTCAATATTCTGTCTCACTCCAATAGTGTATTTCATGTCAAATTGGCATGGTTCAGTGACATTGCACATGAAGAAGCCCATATTTGGCACCATTACCCAGAGAAATTTTAAAGCATTGAATATATGTAATCATATCTTGAAGTCATTTTTCATCATTTTGTACTTTTTTACGTAGTTTAATCTTCAAAATACTCCATTGGAATTATTGCAACCTACCTTCAATTTGGAATTAATAGAAGAAATAAGTAAATCAGACACACCAAAAGAAATACAAAAACTTCTAGCTCTGGAAACAATCAATACTAGGTATCCCACAGAAGAATGGCTGCACATATATACTGATGGATCCTCGAAGGAAAACCTTACTGGAGCTGGAGTTACATGTTCACATTTTTCCTTTTATCATTCTGTTGGCAGAGACACAACAAAATATGATGGAGAAATAGAGGCTATATACATTGCTCTCCGACAATTATTAAATCTTCCCTTAAATAAATTTAACAAGGCAGTAATTCTTTCAGATTCTAAAGCTGCAATTCAGGGAATATGTTCAAATACTACAAAGAAGTCAACAAAAATTAGAGAATGCTACAAAATGTTAACACAACTCCAAAAAGTTAATAAGACTGTTCATCTCCAATGGATTCCAGCACACTGTGGAGTCATGGGGAACGAAGCTGCAGACTCACTTGCAAAGAAAGGCACAACAATAAAACAAAAATCTAAATTCAATTTCTCATATTCCTCAATAAAACGCTTGATCATTAAAAATTTTTGTCATTCATACCTACAAGAAATAGAAACAAATGCCAAAGATAAAAAATGGATTACACTACTTTCCAATCCAGATATAATCCCCCAGAGACCAAGGAAAACAGTTGTTGCAGCCTTCCGACTATTGACAAATCATGACTGCTTGGCAAGTCATCTCTACAGAATAGGTATCTCAGCCTCACCAATATGTGTCCTGTGTAACGATCCAGCAGAAATGAATGAAGAACACTTGAAGACCTGTGAAGCATTAAGATCAGAAGAAACTACAGTTCAAAAGTATTGGAAAGCACGAATGCTAATGGCTTCATTGCCAGATGCAAGGCACTAGAAAACAACAACAACAAATACTCTTTCTAAGTGCAATTCTAAATGTTTTTCTTTGGAATTTTACACACATGTTCTTAGATAGTTGCTTCATGAAACTTTGTAGTTTAAATGTTCAAGAGAGAGCAGTTTCATTGCTATTTAATTTTGATTTGAAAATTAATAATTTGAAACAAAATGGCCATTGATGTCAATTTTTGCTCCAAAACTGTTTGACATAGCTAAATAAAAATACCAGGTTTTGTGGACATGATCAAAAGAAGCATATAGCCAGAGTTTACTTTATTTATAACAAATAATATTTTATATCAAGCATTTCTTATACTACACTAAAAGTACGGCATGATGTTTCTTTTTCTGTTTTTTTTTTATTTATTTATTTTTTTTTTTTTATTATGGCAAAAGCTATCACATACAGAAAAGTGGAATTTGGTACGCCTACTAGATAGTTTTTGACATATATTTTAAATGTATGGCATTTTAAACAAAATTGTTACAATCATTGTCGAGAAAATAAAAAGATGACAAACAGTTTTCCATGTAATGGTTAATTTAAGGTAGGGAAACATTTTTGAAAATCTTTGTGTTGCATCTTTGAAAGATACCAAACTTAAACACCAAGTTTGGGTTTATTCCACATTTGATTTTTTGAGGTAACACTGCTCATGCGCACGCGCGCACACCCACACACACACGCACACCCCCACCCCCACACTCCCACACACACCCAGCCACCCACACACACACACACACCCACACACACACCCACCCAACCACACCCACAACTAAAGGTGGGAATAAGCTCACTAAAGGCTTTAAGGGATGGAAGATTGATTGTGGAATCTGAATCAAAGAGTGAAATAAATGTTCTAGGAGAAAAGATTCAAGAACAGTGTGGCCAACAGGTAGAAGTAAAAGTTCCTGAACTTCGAAAGCCATATGTAATTATTTACAATGTACCAGAAGAAATAACACCACAAAATGCAACTGAAACAATAATATCACAAAACGGAGAGCTTAATCTAAGTGAGCAGTCAATAGTTCCTAAATTTATCACTAGGAACAGAAGAAACATCAGAAATTTGGTGGCGGAAGTCAAGACTGAAGCATGGAGATTGTTAGTGAACAACAGAAAGTTGAAATTAGGTTGGAATATATGTACTGTGGAAGACTATGTAAACATCAGTCAATGTTTTAAGTGTAATAAATTCAACCATAAAGCAACAGAATGTCGAGGAGAAGAAAAGTGCCCTCTTTGTGCAGGGAAGCATAAATTGAAAGAATGTAAAGCATCAGTACAGGAATATAAATGTAGCAACTGTATAAATTATAATGTGTATAACAAAATCATTAAAGTCGATGAAAATCATTCCTCTCTGGACAAAAATAAATGCCCATGTTTACAAGCTGTTATTAGAAGGAATAGACAAAATACAGAATATTAAAATGGCTACCATTAAAGCACTAAGTGACAGACGAATTTACAACAATAAATTTCAGAATAGTAATGCCCATCTTAAGATAATACAAATAAACTTACAGCATTCTAGAATAGCTACAGACAATTTAATGCAAGTAATAAATCAAAATAAAATGGATATTGTACTTATTCAAGAGCCATATATTCTTCGGAACACAGTAGCTGGGATCAATAAAAGCTACAAAACTTTTACTTTTGGGGACAATAAAATTAGAACTGCTGTATTGATCGTCAACAAACATGTTGATGCTATCCTCATATCTCAGCTATCAGATGGAGATGCCACAGTTGTAGAAGTAATTTACCAAAATACAAGGTTCTACATAGCTAGTATGTATCTGGACATTGAGGATGACATTAACGTTGATCTGTATAAAATAGATAAGATATCTTATATCAAAGGAACGGGTCTGTTAATCGCACAACAGATTTAAAAGAGACATTAGAATACATGCTGAATCATTTTGTACCAGAAGACAATGAAGAAGATGACAATTGTTATCACAAAAATATTAGGGAATTAATTAACAGACCAATCACAACACAGAATGCCAAAGATTTTACTCAGAGAGAAATAAAAGATATTTTAAGTAGAATGGATGTAAGTAAAACTCCTGAAGAAGATAGAATTACAAGTAAAATATTACTTAAGGTCTTTAATGTGTTTCCAAAATATATGACAGCCATCTACAACAATTGTCTAATGAAAGGAAACTTTCCTAAGCAATGGAAGAAAGCCAAATTAATACCTATTGTTAAACCAGGAAAGGAAAAGAGTTCAGAAGTAACAAAATTCCGACCAATCAGTTTACTGAATGTAGGAGGGAAACTACTAGAAAAACTTTTAATCGACAGAGTAATGTACCATGCACATTCACAAAACTTAATGAATAACAACCAATTTGGTTTCACTCCACAAACAAGCACACTAGATGCTGCAATGACAGTTAAAAAATACATAAAGAAAATCCTGGAAGATGGTCAGATGGTAATTTTAACCAGCCTGGATGTTCAGGGAGCTTTTGACGCAGCCTGGTGGCCGAGTATATTGTATACATTGAGGGAATTTAACTGCCCGAGTAACTTATACCACCTTGCTAAAAGTTATTTCAGTCATAGAAGTGCAGTATTGACAGTTAATAATGTAAAACTTGAAAAAAATGTAAGCGAGGGATGTCCACAAGGATCTTGCTGCGGACCAGGCTTTTGGAATTTGCAATATAATTCGCTCTTGAATATTGAATACTCGAGCCATACAAAGGTAGTGGCATTTGCGGATGATTTATTAATAATAACTAGAGGTGAAACCAACTTGGAAGCCGAAAATTACAATAATGTAGACCTGAAAAAGATTGAAACGTGGGCTAAGAATAATAAAATTATTTTTAATGAGCAAAAGTCGAAAACAATCCTAATAACACGCAAACGTAGAGTGGAAAGAGATATAAGCATCTTTATCAATAACACCAATAAAACAAGTAGAAAACGTCAAATATTTGGGAATAATCATTGATAAAAATTTCACCTTTAACGATCACATTCAGTATGTAACAGAGAGAGCCAATAAATTGATACACATTTTATCCAAATCAGCAAAACTAGATTGGGGACTGAAACACCAGGCTTTAAAGACTATGTACAATGGTGCAATTCTACCATTACTATCTTATGCAGCTCCAGTATGGATAGGAGCCATTGTCAGGAAATATAATGCAAATAAGTTTACAAGAGTGCAAAGACAAATAAATATCAAAATTGCTAAAGCATTCCGGACCACATCTACCGAAGCACTATCCATTATAACAGGACTTACACCTATTACAATTAAACTTCAGGAAATCGCCAATGAATATACAATATTGAAACAAAACTCTGAGAACAAATTAGACAAACCTGTAGAATATAGCAAATGGTGTCATCCAGCCGACATACCAATAATAAAAGAAATAAATCAGAATAAAACATATGCACTGGAAATTTACATAGATGGCAGTAAAACAGAAGAAGGAGTTGGTTCTGGAGTAGCAATTTATCATCAGAACAAACTGAAATATCAGCTACAATATAAGTTAGACAAACAGTGCTCCAATAACCAAGCTGAACAATTTGCAGTGTTGAAAGCATTAGAAACCGTTAAAAATATTCACTATAAAATTCACAGTTACCTAACAGAAGCAATTAGAACAGAGTTAAAAATTTTAGAAAAACAAAACTGGAATATAGAAATTGGGTGGGTCAAAGCACACATAGGGATACAAGGTAATGAAATTGCAGACCAACTAGCAAAGAGAGCAATTACAAACAAAGAGGAATGCAGCTATAATAGACTTCCAAAGAGTTTTGTTAGAAGAACGCTAAGACAAGAAAGTCTAAAACATTGGGAAAGTCAATGGCAGGAAACAACTAAAGGTCAGGAAACAAAGCAATACTTTCCTACTGTAGCAGACAGAATGAAGTTAAGGATAAATCTAACGGCAAACCTTACAACACTACTTACAGGACACGGAAGACTCAAAGCATACTACTATAGGTTCCACATCACAGATGACCCAAGTTGTTCCTGCAATGGAGGAGAGCAAACAACAGATCATATATTATATGACTGCAGAAATCTAGAGGAACAAAGAAGAACATTCAGAAGAAAAATAATTCAAAGAAGAGGAAAATGGCCACCAACTAAAGCAGAAATTGTTAAAAGTTATTTTAAAATATATGTTCAGAGGCAAATTCAGCTGATCTAACGAAAAATAATTGAATTGTATAAATCTATATAATTATTAATGTTAATTAATATTTGTAAGCAAATCCAACATGTAGTATTACATATTGTAATGGAACATTTAGAACAATAAAGAATCTTTAAAAAGAAAACCCCACACCCACACACACCCACATGCACACCCACATGTACACCCCCACACACACCCCCACACACACACTTACACACACCCACACACACACTAGAAAAGTTGATGATAAATAGACAAAATCATATATACACCAACAATTTGCTCAACATGAACCAATATATATTTATCCCTCAGAAAAGCACCGTAGACGCAGCACTGACAGTCAAAAAGTTCATAACAACCAATTGAGACCAGAAAAATAGTGTGATAATTGCTAGCCTAGATGTGAAGGGGGCATTCGACGCTGTTTGGTTGTCTGGCATACTCCACAATTTAAGGAATCTACAATGCCCAAAAAAACCTATATTATTTAACTAAAAATTATTTCGGAGGCAGATTAGCCAAACTTTCAATCAATCACAGGACAGTAAAAAAAGAGGTGACGAAAGGCTGCCCCCAGGGATCCTGCTGCGGCCCAGGGTTCTGGAACATCTTATATAACTCATTACTCAGTTTACATTATACGAAACAAAGTAAATTAGCAGCCTTTGCAGACGACTTAGTACTGATGACATCAAGAGAAAATAAGGAAGTAGCAGAAATGTATGCGAATGCCGATCTACACCAAATCAAACATTGGGCAAAACAATATAAACTCCAGTTCAACAACAGTAAATCAAAAACTATTCTTATAACAAGGAAAAGAAAAGAAGAAAGGAGTCAAATAAGAGTATATATAAACAACACTATAATAGAGCAAGTATAACAGTTGAAGTACCTAGGTATGTTGTTCGACAACAAGATGACTTTTGATTTGCATATAAAACAAACCTCAGAGAAATGCATAAAACTGGTAAATGCATTAGCAAAGTCTGCAAAGTTGAACTGGGGCTTAGGACAACAACACATCTATAAAGGTGCTATACTTCCGATGCTGTTATACGGAGCTCAAGTGTGGAAAGAAGCTATTCTAAAAAGAAAGAATATGCTCAAATACCAGCGAGTACAAGATTGATAAACATAAAAATTGCAAAAGCTTACCGAACAGTTTCATATGAAGCGTCCTGTGTTTTAGCGGCAGTCAAGCCAATAAATATAAGAATTCAAGAAAATTTAGACATATATGAAAACACACATGTGACAAGCACAAATGGAATTCCGACATTAGTCGAAGAAGCCCCGAAACTGACCGAATGACCTCATCCTGCAGATAGAATGAGTGTTCAAGAAGCACAACAAAGCTTACTGTACAACACAGAAATTTACACTGACGGGAGCAAGATAAACGAAAAAATCGGAGCAGCCACAGTCATTTTTCTAAATGGAGAACTGGTTAAAAAATTAAAGTATAAACTTAGCGCCCTTGCTCAAATAATCAAGCTGAACAGATAGCTATTTTACAGGCTCTTTTAGAGCTAGAAGGTATCATTGAACTCAATGTAGGAGAGAAATTAGGTGTAGTGTACACCGACAGTCAGATTACAGTAGATCTTCTCAAGACTAGCCAAATCTGGAACAGATTAATAGAAGAAATAAAGGCTAAAATTAAGCAACTACAAGAAAATGGTTGGACAATGCACATAAAATGGATAAAGGCCCACGTGGGGCTATGTGGTAACGAACTAGCAGATAAATTAGCAAAGAAAGCCGCGCAAGAAGATAACAGAGAGATTATCTACAATAAGATCCCAAGAAGCCACATCATAAAGGAAGCAGCGAAGAGAACACTACATACTTGGCAAGAACGTTGGGACTCAACCACCAAAATGTTTTTCCCCTTGGTGCAAGAACGCCTAAAACGAAGATACCACTAAATGGACAAATTACAGCAATATTAACAGGCCACGAAAAAACAAGAGAATACTATCATCGGTTCAAGATAGTCAAAAGTGCCCTGTGTAAGTGTGAGAATCAGAACCAAAATGTAAACCACGTAATATAAGAGTGTACTCTCTTAGATAATGAAAGACAAAAACTAAAACAAAGCATTATAAACAAAGGTGGACAGTGGCCTGTAACAAACAATGAACTTGCAAACAAAATACATTAAGGAATTTATATATTTCATAAACAATATAGATTTTGACAACCTATAACGAATATTGTAAATAACAAAATCAGCCCAATAGTTTAGGTTATAAACAGTTGCTTACAACTTTGTTAAATAACATATTATAACTTCTAAAAATTATGTAAATGTAAATAAGAGCATGTAATATTACTAAGTAATGGGACATGCTGTATATTAATAATAAATTTAAAAAAAAGAAAAAAACCACACACACAGAGACACACAGAGGCAGGCAGGCACAGAGACAGACAAGACAAGCTTTTTAAAAATGTTTTCTTGGGATTCAGAAGCCGTTAGAATATGTATTTCTGAATTTCGTTGAAATCTTGACATTGTGTTTTTGGATAAAGTAAATCAAAAATCAAAAGGAAATCAACCATTTAATAAACAATGACTGCTGTAAGGAACATCTTTTTGTCAAACACATCCTCAATATAATGAAACCAACACAAAAATCTAAAGCTGAACATTGTTTTAGGACTATGTATTCTTTAAAGAATATTGTTTACGTTAGCTTGGATGTTTCATAAATTTTTGTATTCTTTATTTCAGCTTGGAAAGTAAGATAAAATCATTGAATGAAATTATGGAAAAGAGAAAGACTGAAGGAGAAATGTTGAGAGAGGAGTCTTTTGAAGCTGTAAGAAGAGCATTACATAGGGAGTTTAAAAAACATCAACAGGAAATGGTAGGTATTAAAACCAATTGGATTCATTAACTTTACAATGAAGTGTCAAACACTTCTGCCGAAATCTATCTTGATTCTATTACAGAAGTGATTTGTTACGAGGGCTTTTGTGGAAAATTCAGTTTTTATCGTGATATTCTAAAATCGGACATTATATCTTCCATTTAATTTATAGGCAAGCAACAGTTGTACTTATCGACCAGATTGATTGTTATGTTGGGAGCAGAATGGGAAATTAAATGAACTAGCAGCACAACTCCGCTCCTTTCAAATAAAAATAGTTATTTGCATTGCAATGCATGGTTCCAAGTTTAATTTTGACACCTGAAACAGTATTTAAATGCTCGAGGCAAAAGATAACCTAAAAGGTGTACTTACCTAGGATAAGTACCTATTTACTCCATAGCATTACTAGCCATGAAAAATCTTGACTTGACAATTTTACTCCAAGTCTATTGGTCACCTGCCAGTCTTCTCTATCAGATCTCTGATATCTTTTTCCACATTATCCAAGCATCTTGTATGGGGATGGCCTCTGTCTCCATTCTCATGGGTGTCCTTGAAGTAATTTCTTAACCTTCTATTTCTATTATGTGAACATGACCCAACCATTATAGTCTTCTGGCTTTAACCCTAGCAGTGGCAAGCCTTATTACAGAACCTATACAGGGGGATACTTTATGGCCACCACTGGTAACAAAATGAGGAATTTTTAAAACAAATTTATTTTAAAATTGGGTATTATATCTTGTCATGTTTATAAAGGTAATGTTTACTATTGTTTAACTATTCCTTTTTTACTTTTTTTACATGAACTATATTAGATATTTTTTTTTTTTTTATGTTTTGGCGGTCACATCACTCTCTCTTAAAAGCGGTTACTATGCTGCTATTGCTCTATGAGTGAAAAATGTTGTAGAGCGAGAGGATTAATGACTTCATTGTCAGAAATCCAGCATTAGCTAACAACAACATATTAGATATTATGCCAACCCTTATTACTTATACTACCAATGGAGGTGGGAGGTGTACTTTATGACCACCACTGGTAGCAAAATGTCTGAGCAAGTTTTAAAACAAATTTATTTTAAAATTGGGTATTATATCTTGACATGTTTATAAAGGTAACATTTAACATTGTTTAACTATTTCTTTTTTACTTTTTTACATGAGTCACATTATACAGACAGGGAATACTTTATGACCACCTTGACATTTCATTGTTTCCCAAAAAGACCAACAATGAAAACTTTTAAACAATTACACAATTCAGTAACATAAACAGTGACTGACAACTATTAACTGCATTCCTTTAATCAAAAAATTAAAACACAGAATTTAAAAAATGACAGAAGGTGGGTATGAGGCACCCCCCTTTCCCCCCTTTTGTATTGCTAGGGTTATTTTCTGAAACTGGCTTCAGGAAGAAGCACTTTTCTAATAGAATTGTGCTGGGAAAGGTGTTTCTCTAGTTAATTAGGTAAATGAATGGAAAGTGTCAAAAAGTATGTACGGGATGCTGGCCTGAGTAAGTAAGAAAGCTTAAATGCTCACCAGAGCACATTTCATGTGCTGAGAAAATTATGAGTTAAATTTGAAAATAAAGAAATCTGCATCTCTAACAATATCACTAACCTTGAAACTTATTCTCCCTCCTATCACAAAAACCCAAAACCTATTTGAGAATACTTCAAAAAGAGGGCTATAAAACATTAAGAATTCACAATGTGTTCATACATCTCATCCAGTGTGGTACAAATCTTACACTTAAAGTGATGGCTAATTCTATATGGTGTTCTTGTCTGTGATTTCTCTCAGAAATTTTTAGCTAGATTGTGACATGAAGGGTTTGGCCTTTTTCTTTTTTACTTTGTGCAAAAGGGTATGGTAGAATTGTGTAAGAAGAAGGTTATTAGTTTAAGTAAAACTTCTGCATTTATTAAAGAAGGTGTAATTTTGAAATTTTCAGAAACAGTTGCTGAATGAGTTATATCCAGATGATAAGGATGGAATAACAGAAGTGCTAAGGGTAAGGAACATCCAGAATCAATAAAAAATACTGTGCCATATGGACTTATACCATAAAGGTAGTTTAACTGAGAAAAATGCACTTTTATTGGCATTTTTATGTAGGAGAAAGTTCTAATACTGACGTATTACCTTTTTTTGGCAGAAATTTAAAAATGCTTGTTCTTATTCTGAGAGAAACTGGTTCTTAAGTAGATACAAATATGACTCAAAATGAGGGTATAAAAATATCTAGTGAACTGCGCTACATCACATTTATTGCTAAATGAATTTTCATTGTGCACACTAGCTAAAAAGTATTTGAATGATCGTTAATCTTGAAAATAAAAAAAGCAATACAATCAGTCATGCAAAACTCTCACACTCATAATCTAATCAGCTATGTTTGCAAGTTCAAAAACTCTAAACCTCAACTGTTGATCACAGGAACAGAGTATGATCAGTGTATTCAATAGAAATTAGAAAAATAAATCTATTACTCAGGACATTTAGCAAGATACTTCATGCTGGAGGTGCTGCCATCTGTTTACACCTTTCTGTTGACAACCACGAGGGAACAGCATGCCACAAAAATATGTACACATATGCAATGCTAAGGAGCAGAACAAAATTTGACTTATTTAATTCTGAAGTGAAGATTCCGATTCCTGCATATCTGCCTCACTTGCTGTATCTGTAGAGTATCCATCTGTGGCACTGCCATCTAAAGGATGGATATCAGCTGTTATGTCATCACTTGCTGTATCTTTAGAACTGCTGCTGTCATCTCCAGAATCCACAAAACTGACCGAAGTATTTACTTCTTCATCTCTGCTATCCAAACCCACATTGATTACTATTCTATCTCATTCTCTATTATGGCGTCTCGATGCCAGTGTTCTTGTTCTATGGATTTCACTTTTAATGCACACGTTTTTCCAGTCCTCTTCAGTGATATCATTTAATCCAAGAATCAGTTCTTGACTTTGAGATGGTGATGATGTCCAATATCCAGACCTTCACCTCATATGAAGTATCCCCAATGCCCATGCTAAAAGCTGGAATTCCCATCATACTGTTACCATTCTCTCCATCTTACCATTGTAGGTAATGGACACCTCCCAGCTAATAAATTGGCCCAGTCGTTGCTTGGTGGTTGAGGGTCCCCTGAAGGTTGGAGTAGACAATAGGAGGCATTTTACACTTACAAATTAATGCTGAAACTAATGCAATTACCCCTTACCTTACCTGCCTTATGAAGTTTAATATGCTCTTAGTTATCTCTTATTGGATATTGAGTACAGAAGCCCCCTATGTGTTGTAAGTTAGTTTGTTATTTAAAATAATAATATATTATGTACTTAAAGAGCCTAAAGGAATTTGTGCTTTCCTAGCAATGAGTTGTATGTCAGTGCCTTCACTAAACAGCAGATGGTACATTACTGTATTGTGGAGTAGGTGGGAGTGTTGGGTGTGTAAACTTGATTTGTCATCAGAAGTTCATTAACATGGTTGCTATTCATAAACTATGAAATATGTGTGGTATAGCAGTAGCGTGTATTATGTCTCAATACTGAAACACTGTAAGCAAAAGCCTAACAAAGTGGTTAAAAGTTCATTGGATCTTCTTTTTAACTCTTCATATGGGATGTATCATTAGCAGATAATCTGAAATGTGAGTCAGTGTTCTTCATTGTGTTATTTAACCCTTTAATTGGCAAATTATTTTGCTACATATGTTGTTCTTCCTCAGAACTCTTAAACCAGTTATCATATCTCTTTTGGAGGCACCGCAGCCAAAGCAATTTGAATAGTTGTGATCGTTATAGGATATGCAATGGATTAGCCATCCATGTAAAGCCAAACGTCATTGAGTTTGAATCCCAGCAACTGCAATCAAATGTGCCTGAGGTAAAGGAAGGGGAGAGCCCAAGTAAAATAATTGATGTAATGACATGCTTGGGAGCTGACATGGAGTTTGCTTCTTATTTAAAAAAAAAAAGGAAAAAGAAAATATGTACAATTTTATTGAAAAAATGTAACATTTTTACAATATAAGACAGCTACAAATACTTGAATTGTATTTATTTAGGTTAGTATAACAAGAAATCAGAAAGAGCCATTAAACTATCTGAAAACTTATTAAATTTATATGTTGCTTATAAGTCACACTGCCAATTAAAGGGTTAATCCTCCAAGCACATCATTTGCATGATATGCATGTGACTTTTTTGCATGTTTATGTCTATGTACATTGTCTGTTGTCCACACTATGTGCTAGACAAGGCCCATATGTAGTGCTTGGTCATTCATGAGAAAAAAAACATTTTGTTAATTAAGGAAATTGAAGTTATTAACAGTGAAGCAACAAGATTCTAAAGTAAGAACAAATTAGAAACTAAACTTCACTTATCTTAGTAATGTTGCAAGTTCTTGTTGCAAAACTGACTCAAGTTTCAAGTTGACTCCAACTCATTCTCAAAGCTATAGCTATAGTTTCTAATTTGTTCTTACTTTAGAATCACAGTTTTGTGTTTGTGCTCTTTGGCTAATGTTAAAGGAAAGGAGGCTTGGTAATCCGGCAGGAAGCCCAGTAATTAAATACTTGCAATAGCAGGTCCCTTTTGAAATGAGACTAACTGAAATCAGCTTGAAGTACTGCCTTCACCGTTTATCAATTAGATAAGGAGGTTTTTGTGCACATTCATGGATGTTGCCATAATGAAGCTTTGATGAAGTAAGCAAAAGGTCTGTGGTTTATATTCTAGTATTATGCATTTTATTCTCTTTTTTGTGATCCTGTATTATGATTTCAAAATCTTCTACATGTTTGTGCTTCAGTCCTTGCACGTTGTTAAACCTTTGCTGAGTAAATTTGCTTATTTTGAGTTGAACACAACTGGAAAGATTTATATAATTGTTTTCTTTAGCTGCTGGGCACGTTATTTGTTGTGACTTAGAGAGCCTTATTACCTAAGGATTTCTAAGAATGTTTAAAAGTGTTGCATAGATACATGGATGACATCTTTTAAACAGTACCCAGATGACTCACCCAAGATACTCTAAAAAACCTGAACATCTAGATTGAAGCATAAAATTCATAATAGAAATAGAAACAGAAAATCTCCTGAAATTTTTGGATTAGAAGCTAATAATAATAAAATAATAATGATGATGATGATGATAGTGATGATGATAATAGTAATACTAGTAATAGTAATAACAATAACAACAACTTTATTGCTGTCAATAGACTCTACAAGAGCAACTGACATTTTCATTTTGTCTAATAGTCAGTTTTATCATTTACAATTAGAGAATAGCATATAGATTATGTACAATTAAAGTTTTCCATTAACATGTTTTACCTATTGTAACAAGGTTTGTCCTTTACAATTATAGGATGAATTTATATATCCATTCTTTACAGTTCACTTATATCATACAAACACTTCTCTATTAAAAATGCCTTAAAAACATGTTTAAATTTTGATGCATTAGTTTGCTTAATTGTCAATGGTAGTATATTGTACAATATCGCTCCTACTTTGTATGGGTCTTTGTTGGTTTGAGCTTTATTTGTACTCACTCTATGGTAATCATTTGCACTCCTAGTGTTATATGTGTGGCAGTATTTATTAAGTGTATTAAACTGTGTTTTTTCTTTAAATAGCATAACAGTTTTTAGTATATATAATGAGACTACAGTTAGGATGTTATGTGTTATAAAAGTTTCTCAGCAGGATTGTCTAGGTCGAAGCCCGTACATACTTCTTATGCATTTTTTTCTATATTTTTAATAGCCTATTCATGTTGCTTTTGCTTGACCCACCCCATATTTCTATGCCATATGATAAATGTGGGAAGATAATACCATAATATGCTGTGTTAAGGATATTGGTGTTCCCATATGTTTGCTGTCTTAGCACATATAGTCTTGAGCTTATTTTTTACAGATTGTTTCTATGTGTGTGTTATAAGATAATGTCTCGTCTATGTGTACTCCCAAGAAATTAAAATTTCTAATCTGTTCTAAGGATGTATTGTCAATATTAATATTTATATTAGTGCTCTGAAATGTCATGAATTTTGTTTTTGCTAAGTTTAACTTCAACCCATTGTTTGTGAAGTATTCCGTAATCAGTAACAACAAAATACAATCGGGGTTAGGCAGGAAAGACAGAAGACTGCATTAACAAAAATGTCTGCAACCCAGTTCCTCACAAACGGCAGTTATCAATATCTTAAGATACAATGTACTTGATATACTTCTTAGGAAGAACATGGGAAAGAGTGCAAACAGATTATGCAATTTGAAATGAACAACAGGTTTAGAAAAGAAATGGTGTACAAAAGACATTCAAGAGACAGAAAGAAATTAGAAAAGTCTTCAATTTCAACATCCCCAAAGTGATCTGTTGTACAAGTTACTAGAATCATCACCAGAGCAGCCTATGTGTAGATCAGCTTCACCTCCCAAGATAAGCCAATGTCCAGTAGATAATAAAGGCAAACATATCCCAGGAAGTTTAAAAAGTGAGTGTTGCGTAGTGTCATTAGTGGACTCAGTTTTCATTCTTAATGGATTCCAACAACACAGTCATCAGCTTCTATGATTAAAAAGTTAGAAATTAGAAATTTTAGAATATTACAGAATTATAAATAAGCCACCAAGCACAAAACATTCATATATCATCCATGGGCATATAGGAAGTTTCAGATCTTCAGTAAATTCAAAATCACATCACCTCTTTACGTCAAATTCAGCAAAGAAATATAATTAAAACGAACTACAAAGATAGGGAACCACCAATTAAGATATCTGGCATGTACCAAGAACATTTGTATGTAGCAAACAAAATAGAACAATTACAACCAAGGAGCATTTCTGCAGTACCAAATATAAGCAGCTGGAATAATCAGCAATTGCGCACATTTGGAAGACAACAGAATATCTGAAGACTCAAAATTATTAAAGCACTTCAGTTGTCCTAGAGAGCCATCAGTGTGGGAAAAGATATACACATAAGAGGATTAAACATCTTCTCACACATTCTGAAATCTTAAGAGAAAAGAATTTGATTAAAAAATACATCCAGTTTCCATATATCAGGCCATTGGGGTATGTAGTTTCAAATTGAGAATCACTTGTGGTCTATTGGGAAAATGTGAATCAAATGGGGAATTTAAGGCCATATCAGTGTATTGCCATGGTAGTTCAGTGGTTAAGAGCAGCCAAGTGCAGAGCAGAAGATCCATGGTTCAGTTCCCAGCTAAGGCATTGGATTTTTCAGTTCTGATTCTACCTTCCAAATACATCCAGGGGTTTAAGCCAATGTTTATGTTTATGTTTATTCACCACTTAGATCATGTTACATGATATGGGGTTCATCAAAAAAACAATTTCTATACGATTTACAGAACTAATTTTACAATATTACAAATAAAATGTCAGATATTCACTTATTAAATAAAGATTTACAGAATAATGATATGTTTACAAGTTACAATGTCAAATATTCACTTACTGAATAAAAGGTATGTTGTAGTAGAAAGGATTTGTCTTCTTTGTTTGCCAATTGTCTCAGATGAGGATGACAGCTCTTTAAACAGTTTTGAAGCTATGTTAATATTAAAGTTGAAGTAGATGCATGAAAACTTTGGTTGAGTCTAGTATGTTGATTCAATGCTTAACTGTGCTATTTCCAGTTTTAATTAATTAATAGGAAGTACATATTGTCATGATAAATCTAGGTAGTCAGGTGGAACTTATTATAACATTAGAATTATATACACTGTCTTTGGGGGAGCCAGAGTCAATAGAATTAAGGGCCCTTAGGATGTGTTTTTGTAAATCAATAGTTTAAGCTGTGTTACTCAGGGGTCTCCATCTAGGGGATATGTGAATAGCGACCACAAGGTACCCAAGCTGAGCAGAACATTACTTCCACTTACTGGTGTTTTGCTCCTCACTGTAGCTGTTCTATCTGACCTTACCTTGGTCATCTCTTGTTCTCTTCCGACCCCAATGCTATTAGGGTTCTTGAGGGCTAGGGAGTCTTTATTTTTCCAACCTCTCCATTTCTCTAATTTCTCTATAAAATCTTAACCCCTAACATGCTGACCTGTCATGGCATGTAATACCAATCAGAGGATATGGTCGGTGAATTAATTTTGATAACTCTCCCGGTCAGGTCGGTGAGACCCTTAAACCAATGACAGGTGGGGTCCTCCAGACATTCTGGGGGCTGTGAGAGAGCAATGTGACCACCAAAACATAAAAATATGGTGCTCTCTAAAAAGCGGTTGCTATTACTGCTATTGCTCTCTTCAATATCATCAGTGAAAAATATTGGAGAGCAAGAGGATTAATGACTTCATTGTCAGAAATCCAGCATTAGCTAACAACATTTTAAAATTAAATTAAAATGAAAGCAACAGCAAAATTATTTTGATGAGCTTTTTCATCTATAAAAACTTAGTTGTACCTGTAAATACTTACCTGAATGATTTATATAGATTATGAGTTGTATGTATCATAAAAACAAACTTTTTTGCAGTGGAGAAATCCTGAGGAGGTTTTTATTTTATATCTATGTGAGAGTGTTTTCTTTTGTTTCTTTTTTCTGCTTTGCACAAGTTTGCTAGGTTATAATAAATAAAGGGTAGGGGATTTCTTATATTCTTGACATGATTGAACATATTATTAACTAGAGGCAGGAAAAAAAGTTGAGTATTACGTTGGAATAGTTCTAATGATAGAGCCCTTCCAAACATAGCTATGGGTCCAATATTACAGTTCTAAAATAGCAGTTCTATCACCAACTTTGCACTGACATGATTATTAGAATATTTTTACAATCAGAGTAGTGCTGTGATGGTACAGAGTCATGTTGCATTACAATACAATTATAAGATGTATGTGTATAATGTGAGATCTTGCAACTGCATACACTTCCAAGTTTCAATAGAGGGCAGCACTCACTAAATAACCCCCAGCCAATTGGATTTATTTGTACCATTCAGTTCATGTGATACACATGTAAAAGGCAATTACCAAAAGTGCTGTTTTCAAACATATAATCATTACCATCATTGAAACAGGTACAATGATGATGGACGTGAATTCCTCTAATGGGAGTTAAGTGGTAATTATAATATGCATTGTGCATTATGTATATACAATATGCATTATGTGGCATAGGTATTGTTAGTACCAAGTATTGAATTTGCACATGCATATTGAAGTAGGATGGGAGGGAAGAGGGGCATTGCCTTGTCAGTTGGCATAGCATACAAAGAATCATGACTTGTTGCAAAAGAATCCAAGTCAAGTAAATAATGTAACCATAGATCAAGATCATCTTGCTGTTAGAGTTTTGTATGAATACTTGTGGACATATGTATGTGACTGTGGAACACTTTTTGGAACTGGAATGGTCAGAACTATTACTGAAAAATAACCATTTTCCCCATCTCTTTTGTTAAACTTTGACTGTAGATTTAAAGACCCCTAATAGATGTTTTTAATTTTTCAGAAGGTTGTTGATCAATATTTTGAAGAAGGTGATGATTACATTGAACTTCATACCAGCACTGATTATCGATACCTTGAATTTCTTTTTGAGGCTCATCTGCTTGAAAGACATCCATATGCAACGAATAAAATAAAACTTGCTAAGTTGCTTGATTGAATTTTGATTATAAATATCAAAGAGGGCTAATAAACTTTTATGAAATAACATGTTAGTTTTAATTAACACATGAGGTTGATCTCAGGAATAATAGAAATTATATAGATTATAGTGCCACACATTTTATTCTTCCAGTTTACTTACATCATTTGATTGCTTTCCATCTTATATTAGCTACAAGATGTCAGGTAACTACTTTTTACTGGTAAGTAGGGGAAGTATTGTATTCTACTCAAAAATTCGATGTCGAGATTTCACAGAAAATATATGTTTTGAGACCCCCTGAATCCAAAAAAAGCATTTTTAGAAAAAGGTCTGTCTGTGTGTCAGCCTGTCTGTCAGTCTGCGGATAACTTTAGGGCTAGGGCTAAATTGCCATTCCTGCATCACTACCAAGAAAAATACTGGAGCTCTCATTGCTCAGATACAATCTTCAGAATCCATGTTGCAGTACTATAGAAATGACACTAGGGGTTTAACCCAGCACATTGAATTGAAACTTTGAGAAAACAACTGCAGCACATGGAGAGTACTGATACCACAAAGTACAGAGTCAACTGTCAAGATTATACATTCTGATGTGGGTAGGCAAGGTTGTTAAGTAGCAGGCTCTTGAATGGGGAGTCTCCATTTCAAGTCCTGCTAGAACTATTCTACCTAATGAAGTATTTTTATCTTTTTCATATTGGCAAATGCCAGAAAAAACATTTCCTTTTGCAATTATCATTTCATGTATCATCAATATTCACTACCTCTATGGAGTAATAACAGATGTCAAACACTTCAAAGGGAGGGAGGGTAGGTATACATAGAAAAAACTAAAAGGTCCCATTATTTGTGGTTGCCATATATTTCTGGAACTTCAGTAATGAAATAGATACCAATTCTACTATATTGAAAGAACATGTCATTCACTAGAATCTACCACCTGGAATTTGTTAATCTGCCATCTGTTAATTATGAACATTAAATAAAGAAAATTTAAACAATTTTTAATATACATTTTTAAAATGGTCTAAAAGGTATAAAACATTATCCCCTAGCCCCACACAGATTTATAACCCCATACAGATTATGCTGAAAATTAGTGATTGTAAATTTTCAATAGCTATAAAAATACATGTAAGATTTAAAATGAAGAATGTGAGATCCATGCAATAGATATTTGGTGCATGAATAATTCACCTGTCACAATTTTATTGCACTGTAAATGATAGAAACCATTGTGAGTTTTCCCAACTATGGCTACTTTGTACAGTCCTTACTATTATCTACTGCATGCACCCCTCCTTTTTTTGTTTTAAATATTATTTTCATAGCTATTAAAAGTTTACAATCACAAATATTCAGGAAAATCTGTATACGGTTAGGAGAAATTATTTAATACCTTTTAATCCCTTTTAAAAACATGGTATATTAAACATTTTAAAACTTCTTTTATAATAGTAAATGAGTAATTCAAAAATTTTTACATGTAAAGAGTAGTTGTGGTGGTCATCCAGTTCTGAGTTATGTTTAAAGTTTTAAGCCTCCAGCTCATCGAGAAGCTATTGTAAAATTATTTCCATGTAAAGGGTACTATAGGATGGGAGGATTTTTGTGAAAGTAAGTTAAATTGCATTGTCAACCAGTTTGGTGCTATGTTTAAAGTTTTAAGTCTCTAGCTCATCAAGAAGTCAGTTTAAAATTGGTTACAAAATTTAGACAGACAAGAAAGCAAGTTAATAAAAGTGTGTTAAAATAGACATCAAATAATTTATAAATCGAATTATATACTACATTGATCAGATTAATCACAGCTCTTTCTGCCCCAGAATTAAACACTTCAAATACAGTTCAGCTGAGAAAGATGGCAAAGGGTCTACATAGTTCAAAGTGTGCATTATCATTGTCACCCTGATATAAGTTTCAAGGCTATGATAAATATCTTTTAGAATTGGTACTTTGATCCACAAAATGAAGAGATTGCTCATGCTTCTTTTTTTTCCTTCCACCATTTTGGGAATATAATTTGAGTCATTTAATTTATGTATGCCATTATGCAGCATTGCCACTCAACCTGTAGAACTGGGTTTGCCACATATTTTATAAAAGGTAACTCCACATAAGCCTGGATATTCTCTTAGAAGTTATTTACGTAAATTTCTTTGGTCTCTAAATAAATGCAGCATAGAAAAGAACCTTATTGGGGTATATTTGTAAAATAGAATTCATACCAACACAAATATGAAATCAAATACAAGGAGCATAAGTAATTATCTTACATATACAGGGTGTCCCAAAAAAAAAACACTGACAATGCCTAGGATGTTGTGCTGGACAGCAAACTGATCAGCTTTGAGATAGGAACTCCTGTCCGGAAATGGACGCTGTAGCACATTGAACTGTGAGATGGTCATAGTTTACATTTCGTCAATAAACCCAACATCGACCTGTCTACATTAGAAATGGGCTTCAAACTGTGTACCTCCTACGTTATTGCAGAGCCTATATCGTTGGTGGTGAGCCTTAAGCAGATGACCCAATACATGCGGTTGTCTTTGAAGATTTTCAGTCGCTCTGTGAACTGAAGCCATAAGGTCCTCTGCTTACGTTACAGGAGTGCCATACACCATACCCTCATAGAACTCCACAAAAAATAGTCGAAAGGTGTCCGATCTGATGACTGTACTGGCCATAGAATTGTTCCTCCTCCACTAACCCATCGGTTTAAATGTGTGACGTTCTGGTGATTCCACAGATTTACATCAAAGTGTGCTGGAACTCAAGTCAGCCATTTCAGCAGCTGTGTACTGGTACACGTCACACTGCTGTTAAAAAATCACTACTGCACTGGAAACTGCACAATTAACGCTGTAGGATGAGCACCAGGGACTCTGTGGAGCAATTTAGCGCATGCACGGAAATATTATCATGCTCAGGTCGTTCATCCCAGTACGGAGATGCCTAAAGGGTTGCATATCTTCCATATTTAGGTACGAAAATGAATATTAACAAATGGCTACAACCGTTTGTTCTCAAACTTTGATGCTCTCCACGATCTAAACCGTGCATTTCTGGACAGGGTTCCTATCTGAAAATCGATCAGTTTGCCATCCTGCACAACATACTAAGCACTGTCTGTTTTTTTTGGGACACCCAGTATAAGAAAAGCAATAAGGAATATTTATATAGGGTTGAAAACAAAACATGGGAAATCTAACTCATTCAAAGCAAGTTTTGTTTGGTTTGCAAGATACCTGGTTAAGATGGTGTACTTGTCAAAATTGAAATGATTTTGGCTTAAAATAATGCTTATAGCTGGTTTTGAGCATTAAAGCTTAAGTGGTCAGCCTTATGCTTGGCATGAGGAAGGTATTGATAAGTGGTTTTAATTCTTTGTCAAGATTATTAATAATTACATTTCATAGAGCTTTTCTTTTGGAAGACAGTGCCAAAAGGTTAGCACTCTAGTTGAGTGGCTTAGCATGCTGAGCACCAAACCGACTGCTCAACATTTTAATACTTGAAACAGCCCAAAATATTATTCTGGGTCAAAGGAATTTCAGTCTATGGAAAGTACACCATCTCCATCAGACAACTTTGTAGCCTGGTTGAAATTTCTACTTTGAGCAATCTGCCTTCCAAGCAGTGAATAAATCAATAATAACTGCTTTCTAAGATTCCAAGCACAGAAGAAGGAAAGGAGAGAGGAATGAAGAGAGGAAGAGAGAGAGAGAGAGAAAAGAAAGAAATTGAATATGCCAAAGGATAACAGTACTGCTGATCAGAACAGACTTCTAGAGAGACATCTTCAGTGATGAGCATAGTTGTTGGTGGAGCAAGTGCTTCAGAACATCTTCTGTGAGGTAAGTCTATGTAAAAATGAATAATTTAAAAGAAATATGATCTTGAACACTCACCTGACTTACTCTGCCCTTTGTCGCTACAAGGATATCCAATAATGTATTATGCTGTTTTAAGAAAAAGTTATGTTACCCACTTTTCGTCAATCACAATAAATATTTGTCTAGAAATGGTGTCAAATTAGACAATATGTGCTTGTTTACATGAGTATTATAAAAACAACACATAACTCTTTTATAATAACTCCTCTATGCAGAGGTTACCCTCATTTGCCTGGCCACTATGTCCTCCAGCTGCAGCCAAGGCCACAGAGGAGTGCAGGTTTGGGGTGGCGGGGGTCAGCATGCCGACTCCCCTTACCATAAAGCTACTTGACCTTTTAGGGGTGCTACCTTTCTATCACGATAGCTCCTCAATTGGCCCCTCAGGGACCTATGGAATCTGAGTGCACCCTGTACCAGATCTCGCAGCAGGGGAAAAATTCCATGCTGGTACCAGGGATCGAACCTGAGATCTCCGTGCCAGAGGCAGGCATGCTACCAACTGCACTATGGAGGCAGTCCATGACTCTTTGTACCATAAGTAAATTATTATTAGCAAAAAGCTTATATAAGAAAGAGAAAAAAGAGTAATTTGTATGTCTCATTAGATAATACACCAACGTTGGTCAACTTGGGAAAATGTAAACATAACGAGAGAACAAAAACAGACAATGTTTTGCCTGTCTAAATCCTTGGGACTCATTGTGGTCTGCCACTATCATAGAAAAGCATGAATAAAACCATACAACATTTTAAAAACTACTTTTAAAGGCTTTATTTACCAACTTTGAAAGGAGATGCTGAAACTGACCACTGTTGTCCATACATTTTTGGCACTTATTTAGGAAACTGAATATTACTCTGTAGTTCATGTTGAGAAATCTAATGATTTCCTGGCAGATATTTTGTTTTAATTCTCCCAGGGTGTTGGATTTATCTTGTGCACTTTGTGTTTTATGTTAACCAAGAGATAGAATTCGCAGGAGGTTAGGGGTCGGGGGACCAAGGGGGCCACAAAACTTTACTTATTAATTCTGTCCTGAAGCACACTTGCAGTTGTTCTCATTGAAAGATTGGCCATATAAGCCATTGCACAGTCGTATTGAAAAAGGGCAAAATCATGTCCCCTGTCTGTTAATTCTTTCTAAACAAAAAAAAAAAAAAAAAAAAAGACAAACTTGTATTCATGCATGCAAAGGCATCAACTGTTGACTCAAAAAAATGGGCTCTATAACTCTGAACCTAATATTGTTTATGAGGTACCTCTTTATGGCGAAAGAATTGGTGTATGAAGCACCATTAGTTGAGGAAGGTTTCTTAGAACTCCAATAAGCGATGGTGGCCAGTTTCAGCATCTCCTTTCATAAAGTTGGTAGATAAAGCCTTGAAAAGTAGTTTTAAAAATGTATAATTTCATCCATACCTTTCTATGATAGCGAGAGAAGGAGATGTATGTTTAAGGCCACTCAACTACATGGTCATCAGTGCCCTTAAAAAACAATTCATGGCGAAAGCCAGATATAAACTTCAATAAAAAATAAAATTACTACTAAAAACGAAAATATGTAAATAAATATACAAAACAGTGGCAAAAGCCAGAATTAAAATAAAGTGATAAAGATGTTGAAAGAGTATAAAAAGTAGGTATCAAAAGTTTCAAATCCTCAAACTCATGTTACTTTTCGTTAAAAACTTAAAAGCTCTTTCGACCGCTTGTTTGTCATGTGCCAAGACCTCTGGCAGGCTCTGCAGAGAGTCTCGAAGTTGCCCTAGAGAGGAACACCAGCAGGACGTCACGGACGGTTGTCGCACAGTGGACAAAGAGAAGCAGGGTCCCTTTTAAATAGGTAACCAGGTGAAAATTTGCAGTGACTAATTCACAACCAAGCCAAGTTAACCTCCTCGCGACGAGATATGCGAGAGGAAGTTTACCAGTTTATTGGAGGTTCTGTCACTTCTTTAAGCTTATTATCTCGGAGACCAGACTACTCTTCGTACCAGCGTGACAGCACCGCTCTCCTCACTTCAAGCCTATTCATCCGAAGTAACACGAGAGATGGTACTACTGGATGCTGTAGTTACTGCCTTTGCTGCCAAATCCGCCATTTCATTCCCTGGCAAACCTGCGTGACGAGGAATCTATGCACACCGCACGTTAACGGCAGAAGCACGTAAAACATGGAGGGCATCCTGGACACATACAATAGAATGGTAGTTGTACAGCTCACAAAGGCTGTGAAGTGCACTAAGAGAATCGCTCAAAATCAGGCAGTCACCTAATTTACGACTGCGCACATATAAAACTGCTCGGTATATTATATAAAGCTCTGCAGGATAAATTGAAGTGATATTATGAAAACCAAATGTATGTGGTTCGGTTCCATAAACATAAGCACATCCAATACTGCCGGTGCTCTTTGATCCATCGGTGTAAATAAAACGTCGGTCAGTATAGCCTGACAAAAATTCTATAAAACAAGTGCAGATACTGGATATAGGCATCATGCAGTGGCGGCTGGTGCCTAAAATAACAGGGGGTTCACTACTTTTAGTGCATTATGTAGTTTACCTTTCTAAATAGTTTGATTTTCTAAATTGCATAAAGTATTTCGGTAGCTCTGAAATTACCTTAAACCAGCCTGATGACATTGATGGGGTTGAATCTCCTGTAAAGTTATATTTGTAGAGAAACTCCATCCTCCTTTCTTTTTCCTTGGCGAATCTGTCTATGATTCTTGTTGAAATATGGAAGACTATGGATCATTTCCTTGTCAATGGGCAGCAAGGCAAGAGCAGGCAGCCATCTTCATCCATGGTACTTGTAAGAAATGTTTTGATCCAGACAAAGTGGAGAAACATCTCACTGATTCACACATTGTCATTGGAATAGTAACTACTAAGTTCAACAATTTCATAACATCACCAGAGTTCTTGAAGGTTATTTTCAATTAAAAACTTTAGAAGGGCTATTGCACTTTACATTTCTTCAAAACCATTTCGTGAATAAATGATCTGTAGTTCTGTTTTTACTTAGATTTATTTAAAAATGGAGAGGACTGCAAGGCAGAACAGATTTTTTCAGGAAATTTATTTTTCAACAAAGGAAAGTAGTGCTGTACAAGTAAAGTAGTGGCTAATAAGTATCGAATTCAAACCTCTGTTGGCTCTGATGTATTATTATGACATACTTCCTTTGCTGCTACATTCCTCCACAAATAGGCAGTTAGCTACACTGCCCCTTTCTTTATCAGGAGCAGATACAAATATGAGTAGTGATTCAAGACACAGCCTGTTTTCATGTCTGACAGACAATAACATATACAACAGAGACTATCAATAAACTCAGGCTGCATCTTGGAAATATCGACTTGTGTAAGCCGCGCTGCAGTACGACGTGGAATTTAGAAATATTCTGCTCTCCTAAAGCGCTCAATCATTTTACCTTTAAAGACTGTAGCATAGTTCATGCGCTCTTTTACAACTGCATCCAAAGCTGAAGTCAAATCTAATATTGCACTGAATATTCCAGGATTGTTAGATTCTGCAATCAATATGTATCCCTTTACTAGTATGTTGGACTGGGTAGCTCAATTTGTTAGGTGCTAGCATACTGATCCCAAGGTCATGCATTCAAACTTGGCCCATATTGATGGTTTTTGTGCGTGCTTAAAAGTAACAGCTCCATGTCAGTAGATTTACTGGCATCTGAAAGAACTCCTGCAGAATGAAATTGCGGTATACTGCCTGGTAACTGGCAACGTGGATAACAAACAAAATGTTTTTCCTTTTATTTTCCTTTCTTTATAAATAATATATTTCTGTAGTTCAACATAGTGAGTACCCTTTCTATGCAGATTACTATAAAACTTATTTAGTATTAGATCAGTCTGCTTTATTTCAGAAATAAATATATCATTAGCTCAGATGCTTTGTTATTCATTTAGTGGATTTACAACTCTTCCAGCAAATAGAGGAGTGCCATGTACACGGTCAACAATAAACACAAGGAAAGGCTGGTCTGCATTGAATTCCATATCTTCTGCTCCTGGTACATAGAACAGACTTGCGGGTTGGGCAACTGCGCCTGCAAAAATTATAAGCTTATTTTAGTTTTAAAACCTTTTGGTCACAACATGTCCATCAAGATTGATGAAAGCGTATTCAGAAAAGAAGTAACAAATTAACTCACTCTTATGAATTAAGCTAGAAAATCTGTAATAAAGCTTGCATTATTTCCTTTATTACTGAGGTTTCTCATTCTTTCATTTTGTATTTTCCTCATTAGCATCATGTCTGTTAATTTTGTGATGTAAACATCAATAACACTATCTTCTTTCTTGGAAGTTTGCAAACAGTGTTGTAATAATCAATTTAAACCAGAAAGGTGAGTCGATTAATAACACTTACTTATAATTTACCGGAACGTGTTTTGGAGGCTGACTTTCATCCATTATCAACCAGACATCCACTGGTTCTCCCTGGTGTGGAGATCTCCTCTGGTGGTGGTTCAAGGAACTAATGAAGATATCCTTCTGGGGGATGTCGAAATTGAACATGCTGCTTCTATTTTTCAAAATTATTTGTTCCCACATGGACAGCTCTTGTTTTCCCGTTATGTGTTTGAGGAGTTTAAGTTCTGGCTTTGTGTTGTGATTTTTTGTCCAAATGTGAGCGGCAACTGCTGATTTTTCCAACTGTTTGATTTTTACGTTTCTAAGGTGTTCCTTGGATCTAATTTCTAAATTTCTTTTGGTTTTTCCTATATACACTTAATTACAGTCACTGCATTCAATTTGGTAAATGCCAAATTTTTTATTGGGTGGGATGGCATCTTTGATATTTGAGCTCAGTACATTTTTACTTTCTCTACTGGTAAGTAGGGGAAGTATTGTATTCCACCCAAAAATTCGATGTTGAGATTTCACCAGAAATATATGTTTTGAGACCCCCTGAATCCAAAAAAAAAGCATTTTTAGAAAAAGGTCTGTGTGTGTGTGTGGTGTGTGTTGTGTGTGTGTGTGTGTGTGTGTGTGTGTGTGTGTGCGCGCGCGCGCGCGTGTGTGCGTGCGCGCGTGTGTGCAGCATAACTCAAAAACTCCAGTAGCATATCAAAAGCTAATCCAATAATGGCAACATCATATTATTTTAATAAAATAAATGAAAAATTAATATAGGAAAAAAGTAGTAGTATATTGTGCAGTTTAATGTATTAGTATTGTGATGCTGGCTGTGGCTGCATGCCTCAAGGACTAAAGGTTAAGCTACCTCACACCACTGCTTTTGAATGCGTTACCCAATGACAATGCATGGACAGAATAAAGACGACTATGAATGTGGCAGAACAAAAGGTTTCCAGAATATTTGCGAGACTTATGGCTGCTGGCTTATTTGTGAGAGCTTTGAGAAAAGGTGAATTTTAAGAGAAACTCATGCTGTGCCATTCTCACCTGTATAAGGAGGTGAGACAACTAGAGGAGTAGTTGGAGTTGCAGTTTTTGTGATGGGGTCGTGAGTGTTGAATGAGACAGTTGTTAACAATGTTTGTGTATGTATCTGTGTGTGCATACGTGGGGGTGTGTGTTTGTGCTGAAGCCAGCAGTTTGTCAGGGAGAACTGAAAGACAGGAAAGTGTGTGTCAAGGTTATGAGAGGACAGAACAGCCGTGAATTATTAGGCCACAAAAACTGTATATGGTGTTAACAACTATAAAAGAGAACTGTTTTTTGTGTGGTTCACTTTTAGAAAAATTAAGTGACAGAAAAAGTAACTGGCCTTTGTTGTCATTTTGTCATAGTATATTATATAATGATTGATAATGTAAACACCACCAACTTCTTGGGGTATGGATTCAGAGTGATTTAAAATGGGACAAACATATTGATTCTTCAGCAAAAAGAATAAGCACAGTGCGTTACATTTTTAGGGAATTAACAGACACAATTAGTAAAGAAAGAATGAAAAGTGTGTATTTTGCAATGGTGCATTCAGTCCTTAAATATGCAATAGTCTTTTGGGGAAGTTCTCTTCATTGTAAAAAAGCTGTTCACGATGGAAAAAGAATATTGTTAGGAGTGAATCAGAAATACACAGTCAGATCTTTGTTCAGAAAATTTAACATCCTATCGCTCATGAGTAGGGCTTAGATTTTTAGGTGCTAAAAGCTTTGGTAATATTTATTTTTTATGTGTTTAAAATGTCAGAAATATGTGCCAAAACAAATAAAATATTTTCCTGTTCCTCTAACTTTTGTACATTTGTCTATCTAAGAACATCAAGCAATACATCTGAGTAAGTGCAAAACTGGACTAAAGCAAATGTGCCATTTGATGGGTGGCTTACCTTCCAAAAATAAGGGCTGCTGACTCCTCACCTGGTGTATATCTATTTCTATATATATCTATACATATATCTATTTGTATCGACTAGTTTTAAAATAGGAACCCCTGTCCGGAAATGCATGGTTTAGATGCTGTAGCGTACCGAAGTGTGAGATGGGTGTGCATTCTTATTTCGTCAATAAACCCAAGATTGAGCTGTTTACACTACAAATGGGCTTCGAGCTGTGTACCTCCTACATCATTGCAAAGCCTATATTGCAGGTGGTGAGCCTCGTGCACATGACCCAATATGTGTAATTGTCCTTGAAGATTTGCAATCATTCTGTGGACTCGAGCCGTAAGGTCCTCGTTGACATTACAAGAGTGCCACACATCATACACTTCATATGACCCCACAGAAAATAGCTGAAAGGTGTCAGATCCACCAACCACGCAGGCCATGGAACTGGTCCACCTCTAACAGTCCATCGATTGGGATATGCGATGTTGCACATTCCGCACATTTGCATCAAAGTGTGCTGGAACACAAGTCGGCCATTTCAGCAATTTATACTGGTGTGTGTTGCACTGCTGTTAAAAAGGTTACTGTACTGGAAACTATATCAGTAACAGAGTAGAATATGCACCAAGAACTCTATGGAGGAATTTAGTGTATGTGCAGGAATGTTATTATGTTCAGATCATTCATCCCAGTACAAAGATGGCTAAAGGGTAGCTTACCTTCTGTATTAAGATAAAAAAACGAATATTAACAAATTGTCACAACTGTTCGTTCTCAAACTTCGACGCTCTACAGCATCCAAACCGCACATTTCCGGGCAGGGGTTCCTGTCTGAAAATCAATCAGTTTGCCATCCCGCACAACATACTAAGCATTGTCAGTATTTTTTTGGGACACCTAGTATATACAGAGTGTAAATGATAACAGCACGAATTTTACTGGTGATATATGGTTCATAGGCAATCAATTTGAGATAGGAAACCTATGGTCTAGGATTACAAATTACAGAATTGTACCTTAAAGTTGTTAGAGAGTATGCACACCACTGAGCATGACCACTGTAGCTATAACGTATTGGTGCTGTTTTTATAAATTATATGAGGTGATGTTGGTGAGCTTTTGACTCTTTCTTATCTCGGGTCGTGGTACTGGATGGAATGAACATACACTCGGGATTAACTTTAGTGAAATATTTTATTCGCACCTTCTTGTTCACAGTATTTAAATCGTATCACAGTTACAAGTCTTTTATTTCAGTGGATTGACTTCCCTAGCATCGCTGAGATTTAATGTCTGAAAATTTAGCAATATTTCGCTAAATGTGTTTTCTATCACTTTACACTTCATCTATTTTACGTCCTTTTATTTAATCGCACACTTCGTATTAACTAACTTATTAAAGTTAGCTAATGTTTCACTTATTTTACACAAATGAACGGTCTTTAAACACTTAGTAAATTTACTTTCACTATTTTATGACGCACACACAAAAAAATGCATCCATCTACATCAAAGGCCCAGACGCTAATCCCAAATTCTTTTGGTTGCGAGTCTAGCATTCCGACTGCCATGTGTACATCCGTGTATGCGTTCATCAAATAGTTCCTGCATTGTTAGGGAAGCGATCCTTAAGCCATTCTCCCTTTGCTTTCAATACTGAACACATATAATTCTTTTATTTATGCATATATATTAAAATTAAATATGGAAATATTTATGAGTCTTTAAACAAACTTTATTGTTTGTAACAATGAACATTAGTAACACGTTTTCATCATTTAACCAACTCATACCAACATCAAAAACAAATTACACTCTTAACAAATATTCCATAAACGGTTTTCTTTTAGGGTCTTACAATATCCTGTCTCAGTATGATGAGGAAACAAGTGAACGAACTTCGTAGCCTGTCTATTTAGCGCAATGGTTATGGTGCCCGGACATGAAGGCACACACGTATTCAAAGCACAGGTTCAAATACTCATGACACCGTATTTTTTATGCTCTTTTTTCTTTTGTTCTTCATAAGCGCAAAATTAATCTAATTTGATTTACACGAAACATTTGTGTCGATGTAATTTTTCATTTAACTAATCTTTAAACTTTTTGTTTCAAGTTTGTTTTAACTATTATTTACATCAACCTTCAGGTTGATTACAGGACATGATTGTCTGGCAAAACATTTAAACAGAATTGGGATATATTCTTCACCACTCTGTCCTCTATGTGATCTGCAAGAGGAAATGGATCGAGACCACCTTCAAATATGTCTGGCCACTTCTAATGCCCCATCCATCAGTGAAAAATATTGGAGAGCAAGAGGATTAATGACTTCATTGTCAGAAATCCAGCATTAGCTAACAACAACATTTGCATGACCTAAATAGTAAGTACACACTGAGAATTTCGTTTTCACTTAAATGAGATGGTTCAAGCCTAACACAATGTTATTGTGTGCTGAAGGAAATAGGAAATGGGACCTGGGTGGCTCGAGTAGGAAGCAGTCACTACATGGTGGTATTAGTATCTTCCAGGGTTATTAAGGTCACCTATTGGCAGTATTAGACATTTGTCATGCTAAACACATAGGTATTCAGCGTCTCTTTGGGCAGTTGTAAGAAGAAGTAAAAGTAATATTCTGTACATTGCATATCATGGTCGTATTTGCTATTTTAAATCAAATGTACAATGTTTCTCTCAAAATAAGGAGAAAAAAAAAACATAACCTCTTCAGGTTTGAACTTAATTTCTCGGCTTCAAGAGGTCCACAGTCAGTTGGCTTAACCGCGCAGCCAAAGCACACGTTTTATAAGTGCCCTATATTTCTGTAGTCATTTGCCACAACCAATTATTGCAGCGGTGTGCAGACACATGTTAAGTGTCCAATTTAAGTGCTTTTTGTAGCGCTACAATTTAAAAGTGCTTCTTCAGAGAGACAGCAGACAGGTTTCACTAAGTTCCTAATAAGCACTATTTTTATTACAGTGGATAACATTGATATATTACTGGTTATGATTTATTGGTCACAATCTCAAATTACTTTGAATACATATAACTTACTAACTTGACGTCGTAGACCATTGGTTCCCTATCTCAAATTGATCGTCTATAAACCCTCTATTACCAGAAAAATTTGTGTGGTGTTACTCATTTACACTCTATATATATATATATATACATTGAGTAGGACATATAGGAATTATTATTTATTTATGCCAACAAACTTACAGTTGGTGTTTTTAAACACCAGGAAAAATACGAACTGGCTTGAGAATTTAATGCCATTCTGGCAGTTTGTCACAATAGCTCAGTGGTTAGAGCGTCCGCCCGGCAAGCGGAAGGTCTGTGGTTCAAATCCCAGTTGTGGCATTGAATTTTTAAGTTCCAGTTCTACCTCTTTAACTTTACCCACACACGGCTTGTGTGTTTAAAAACACCAACGGTAAGTTTGTTGGCATAAATAAATAATAATTACCATGTGAAGGTTATTTAATCCTGGGATATAAAGTACTTACAATAGTAGGTCACCATTGGGGTAATTGTCTCTGATGTGAGACTGCCTTTGTGGTTTACCAGGAAAAATACGAACTGGCTTGAGAATTTAATGCCATTCTGGCAGTTTGTCACAATAGCTCAGTGGTTAGAGCGTCCGCCCGGCAAGTGGAAGGTCTGTGGTTTAAATCCCAGTTGTGGCATTGAATTTTTAAGTTCCAGTTCTACCTCTTAAACTTTGCCCACACACGGCTTGTGTGTTTAAAAACACCAACAGTAAGTTTGTTGGCATAAATAAATAATAATTACCATGTGAAGGTTATTTAATCCTGGGATATAAAGTACTTACAATAGTAGGTCACCATTGGGGTAATTGTCTCTGATGTGAGACTGCCTTTGTGGTTTACCAGGAAAAATACGAACTGGCTTGAGAATTTAATGCCATTCTGGCAGTTTGTCACAATAGCTCAGTGGTTAGAGCGTCCGCCCGGCAAGCGGAAGGTCTGTGGTTCAAATCCCAGTTGTGGCATTGAATTTTTAAGTTCCAGTTCTACCTCTTAAACTTTGCCCACACACGGCTTGTGTGTTTAAAAACACCAACAGTAAGTTTGTTGGCATAAATAAATAATAATTACCATGTGAAGGTTATTTAATCCTGGGATATAAAGTACTTACAATAGTAGGTCACCATTGGGGTAATTGTCTCTGATGTGAGACTGCCTTTGTGGTTTACCAGGAAAAATACGAACTGGCTTGAGAATTTAATGCCATTCTGGCAGTTTGTCACAATAGCTCAGTGGTTAGAGCGTCCGCCCGGCAAGCGGAAGGTCTGTGGTTCAAATCCCAGTTGTGGCATTGAATTTTTAAGTTCCAGTTCTACCTCTTAGGACATATAGGACTTACCAGTTGCTGCAGAGGCAGTCACACCAGTTTCATCGATTGCCATTGTAGCCTTCTGTAGCAACTCTGATACTTTTATGCTTTGTGCAGTGATTCCACTGAAATCTGCTCCATCATCAAATATATCTCCAACGCCCAGCTGCAATTAAAAATCATATGAATTAAGTGAACTGTCTTTTATAAATGTTATCAAATTACATTGATCTATCTTTGTTAATGTCTGAGCAAAATGGCTTCAAGCTCAGGAGATCAGCAGTTCAAATCCCAAAGGGATCATCCTCTGTGACAGCTTTTACCAGATTTTTTTTATGTCACATAAGTGATAAACGCAGGAGAGTGCTGTAAACTCAGGCTTGGAACATTTCCTTCCCAGTGTTCCTTTCCCAAATACCATTTAATTGCATGTATCATCATTGTCCACTGCCTGTGGTGCCATATGTTCATGTAATAAGACTGTAATAATTCATGTAATAATCTTTGTTGATCAATAGGCTTTGTTTATTTCTGGCTAAGAAAAGTTACCTGGAAGATTTAATCTCCCACTCCATAAAACCCATTCTCCCAAAGTGATATATGCTGTAAATAATATTTATGTTCATTGAGGTGAAAATGGTGGGATAATTCAATTCACTGTCACAGCATAATTTACGAGGCACATCCAGAAAGTAAGTTTCCTGATTGTGTTTCCTTAAAATAAATGTATTTAGCAAGGAAAATTGTACATGCATAACAGATCTATGATGTATCAATCATATGCTGGATGGACAGGCCCCACTTGGTGTCAGTTGCACTGTAGAAGTGTCCCAAAATGGCAACTCTTATTCGTTCTCCCATCGCCTGCAAGGTTTGGTCAGTGATAAGGTTCCTTATTGCACAAAACATAGTGCTGATCAAAATTCATCATCAGCTCTGACAGATCAACAGGTCGAACATCATGAGCAAACAGGTGGTGCATTGCTGAGGTAGGCAGTTTCCCAAAGGTTATCAAAGTGTCCAAGATGAAGAGCATAGTGGACTACTGTCCCTCGTCATTGATGATGTTGCTGAGCCAGTATAGCAGCTCATTGTGGAGAATCATGAAAATCATGAAATTGTCACTAAGCGCCTACTGTTCAAGAAATTGGGTGCCAAAAAATCTGACACCCAAGCACAAAATGAAATCCTTAGGAGTAGCACTGACATTTCTGCAGCAGTATCATGATGACGGCAATGAGTTCTTCGACAAGATTGTCATGGGTGATGAGACATGGATTTCGTACTTTACCCTTGAAACTAAGCAGCAGTCAATGCATTGGCATTAAAGTGGATATCCGGCCAAGACCAAATTCAAACATACTTTGTTGGTGCAGAAAGTGATGTGCACAGTGTTCTGGGTTAGGAAGGACATTCTGCTCATTAGCTTCCTGCCCAGAGGTGAAACAGCTAACACTAGCCATTACTGTAAAATACTGTGGAAACTGCAATGTCCCATTTAAAACAAGAGGTGTGGAATGTTTACTGCAGGCGTTGTTCTGCTGCATGACAATGCTTGTCCACATACAGCTCTGTGCACAACAACTGCTCTGCAGGAGCTCAGTTGGGAGTTGTTTGATCATCCAGCATGTAGTCCTCATCTTGCTTCCAAAGATATCCATCTTTTCTTGCACCTCAAGAAATTCTATCCCCTGGTCAGCATTTTGACAATGATGAACTGAAGATGACTGTTGTATACTGGTTCCATTCATAGGTGGCAGACTTCTATGACACAGGAATGCAAAAGCTGATCCCTTGATATCACAAATGCCTCAATTCTTGTGTTGACTCTTGAAAAATAGCTCAAACATTGCTTACCTGTTGACAATAAAGTTTTTCGTGTAACTGTGCTTTCTTTTGTTATAAAAAATAGGGAAACTTACTTTCTGGATGTGCCTTGTGTACAGAGCAAAGAGAAAGTGCCTTCCAATAAAAACAGGTAACTAGCCCCAAGTCTTCAGTCCACCAAATGCCTCCAAACACACAAAAAACAGAAGTGCTTCCAATTGTCACTCTACAGGTGTTGATGAGAACATGGCTCTGGAATGTCCTGCTCAGAAATTAGTAATCAAATAAATCAGTCAGTATGACAAAAGTTTCTTCAATGTGTTATTGGAATTAAAATAGATTTTGTTGTTCTGATTCTGGAGCATAATGTTAACAGTCTGGTTTATTGTAAATAAAACTAAGTATTCAGTGAAGGTTAATGTAAAATAAAAATGTTTTAATCAATTTTTCTAACCAAAATTCAATATACCCTCCAATAAGTTACTTGCTTTATTAATTTATTAATCTTGTCATTCTCATCTAAGGTGCAGAACTTTTCTTTTATAAGTATTTACCAATATTCTTAAAGTACACAGGGCTTTGCATTTGCATCATAGTTGAGTTTTATATTGTAAGAAGAAACATTTCAGGCAATGTTATTATACACAATGGAAGTGAAATAATCCATCAGATTGAAGGAAGTGTGATAGTGGATGTAAATTAACAAAACGTTCCAATTACTTTTTTTAATTAAATGCACTGTTAACTCTATAATCACGTTTAAAGGTGAGAGTGTGTGGCAACATGGCATAACCTGTTGATTGGCTACTCAGCTTCTACCAGTGTGTCAATAAGCTATTCTAATGCTCTTTAAAAACTATTTAAGTAACATTAGCCATGTATCGAATTCAGATGTTTTGATATGCTGTGCCAGACACCAGAAAATTCATTAAAAAAGTAAAGTCACGACTGATTGCTCCATATGAAAACATTACCTAAATTTTACATTTCCATGTGATTACAAATATTTTATTTGGTATGTTTAAAGGCCTGTTCTATTTGAGAGGCTTATGCCATGATAAGATAACAGCCTCAATTGGAATCAGATTCTTGTTTTAAATGCCACGCAAAATTGTTTACTAACTTCCAACACCGGTTGTAGTATTACATTCATTAGGAAGTCACAGATATGATAGAAGCATAAAAAACAGAACCTTTAAATATGGTCTACTCAGTCAGAAATACATAAATTCACTTGAAATGAAATGAATACCTGCTAAGTCCATGTCTACTTACTCCACATGCACACTGAACAAAACCAAGTTGCCTTATTCACTTTATTTACTGAATGGTAGGGACCTAACACAATTTTCATGTTCACAATAAATAGTAAGGTAGTTTGTTTCTAAAATTACACATGTGGTGAGCACATACAATTTCAAAATCATCTAAGACGTATGTATGAAGCATTGGTGCCGAAGCTGGCAGCTAATGACTGGAGTTTAGGTTATACTAACATTGGATATTTATGTGGTGAGTGCATTGAGCATTCCAAAGGTTATGTCACTCTTGCGTGAAACACTTCTTACATTATTAATACCATTATTTCGTATTGAATTTAACAATGTGATACTAGCCATTGCTAAATCTTTAGGAAAGCATTATCCTTAATGTGAATTTACGCTACACTGCAATATGTTTAAACAAAATTTATATGCAATTGTTTACACGTTTGGCCCCTTAGGTGTGCAATTCTCTTTCATTTTTAATGTACCCGATTTAAAATGGGACTAATGTGCTTTATGCAAGTACATACCTACATCTAAAAAAAAGGATTTGTATAACATGATACAGAAGCTTTTGGAAGCACTTTTGCTTCCAACAATTACTCCAAGTTTTTACAAGAATCTTATGAGCACCAAAGAACTTGAGTTAGTGAAATTTGCAGCACAAAGTTTCTGACAAGATGCGTATGAGTATGTGCAAAAGATATCAAAATATTTCAAGAAATGTAGGTAAACAAATTTGACACTGGTGTTCACACCCAATTAATTCCACAGTCATGGACTAACCATTATTTACATGGTAGCTTTAGAAACAAAAACGGCCATTCTTTTATTAACTAACATTTATTAGCAGTAATAAGTATGCAATAGCATTGGGATTAATTTGAAATAAGGGTTTAGAGCAAGCATTGAATACCTGCAGTCAGGCTTCACATCTTTGCCGCTTCAATAAGAAAACAATTGTATGCAATTAAGTAAATATTCCACACAATCTACATGGATATGCAAAGGAAATAAGCACAGCTGATGTGATGTTGCCAGTTCTACCAGAATTAAGAAAGCAACAAATTGTAGGTCTTTTAAATTTAATTTACACAAAAACTATTGAACCTATTGAAGTACACCAAAGGAAAATGATGTCATTTATTCAATTGTCCGTGAATATAGCTACAAATCAAGAACCTTTAATCAATAATAATTCAGCCAGGTGATGATAAATTTTTTTGATAAAAATATTTTTTTCTAGAAAATTATAAACTTTTCAGCTTTTTGAAATTAGACTTTCTTGTTATAATAAGAGAAGTTTGGTGTTAAAATGTGATGGATTATTTCACTTCCACCTTGTATAAGGTGGATGAGAAGTAATGAGTTTGCTATAAGTGAGAAAATCACACAGTAAAACTGCTCTTCTGAAGAATGATTCATTAACACAGGTAGGTATATGAAATTACATTACTTACAGATCTCATTAGTGGAATCAGTTGTGTCTCCTTTTTCAGCTTGAATTTTGGTATATAGACATGAACTCGTCTGTAGCCTTGATGAGAAAAGATGCTTTTCCAGTTCTCATGTGTTAGTTGGCGCAGTGCATTCAAATTGTGTCTTTCATTAGGAAGTACAAGCAGCAGTGTATAGTCATTAGTACTCTGTAGGACAAATGTTCATAAGCATAATCATTATATATATGCTGCTGAATATTTAGCTGTACTAACAAAAAATTTTAATAACTACAAGCTGTTACGCCTCCTTTGACGCTATACTTACACCTACTACCTTTCTTTTTTCCTAATAACGTATTCCGCAGGATCGAGACAGGATACTACCAAGTAACACAACAAACTACAGCATAACATAACATTTATTATAATGAACACTGTTAAACATTAACAAGCAATTATTAAAAGGCAACAACAAATTTAAAAATGGACTCTGTTAAATATTAACATATAAATATTAAAATGAAACAACAAATTTGAAAATGGACTCTGTTAAACATTAACATGAAAATATTAACATGAAAGCAATAAAGTTTCCTATAATTTGAAATTAAGAATAAATGGAGAAAATACAATCTAACTGGAAATCTTGCTTACAGTCTGTGACAATCTCCACCTATACCAAGTTGCTCTCCGGTTTACTGATTAAAGGGCCTCATACAGTGCAATCCCCCCTTATTAACTGTTCCTCTGGAGTTTTCCTACTCCCACAAGACTATTATTAATTAAATTGGTACTCATCCCGATGTCGGCACTCAAAGATATAGGATGTACGGCGAACTTTCAGCCTGGAAGAGCCATGCCCTGGTCGACAGTGTACAACTGGCTCCTCTGGTTTCACAGCCACTCATCGAATTCTCCTTTCCACACAAGCGACGTCTCTTACCAGCATTAACTGGCCAATTCGAATCAGAAGTCAATACCGCTCCTTTCCCAAAGGAACCACATGCACCAAGTTGAATTACATGTAACTAGCAGGGTTAGGCTTATGCGCCTGTCCTGCATTCACCACGGCTCAGCGCCGTCCCAACCACTTGCAAATGGTCCCCTGGTTCTACTTCCCGTTGCTCAGGGCTGACTCACTCCTGGTCACATCTCACGGTAGACTTCTCCACACACTCACTCTACGCAGTAGAATAACCCCTAGACAACCGGCTTTTGTCTCTGACGTCATCTCAAGCTGTTCCATCTTTTGCCGGCCACCCTCTCTTTTGGCTCTTCGAACGACCCTTCGTGCCACCACCAAATTAATCCGTTACAAAGCATATTTAAAGATATTGGGACAGGGAGAGTTGTATCCATATCATAGGAATGCATGGTATGAGACGGAACTGTGTTAGGACATGAGAGGAACAATGTGTATACATAAGCACTTAATGCTTGAAGCAAATAGTAACTGGCATAAAGTAGTAGAATACAAAGAAACTTCCTGAGAGAGAAATTAGATTTACAGGTATATAATAAAACTACCAGTAGAAATAGTGGGAAGAAAGAAGTTGAATATAAAGTAGAAAAAGAATGCCAAGGAAAAAGGGAATTAGTAAAGTACAAAGGAATGTTAGATAATAATAAATACAAGTAATGTAACATATCAATATCATTAGAGATGAAGTTCTAAATACGGGAAATTCAAATACTTGTTTAATCAAATTGTTAAGATATATTGGAGTGTAGAATTACTCAGCAACTTGAATAGAGGTGTTTGAAATAGTTACTAGTTTGATACCATAATAGTAACAATATTAATTCTTATTTCACCTCATGTATGTACTTTAAATATAAGGAGGATAAACAGAGAAAGAAGCAGTATATAATTTAAAGCTAAAAGATTCATTCATCTCCAGCTGAATATTAAATATTAAATTATTGTACTTAATGTACCTAACATTAAAGTAACTCAGCCTGCTATGTCCGTCCTTATATCTCTTAAGTAGCTTCAAAACAGCAGAAATACTAAGTTAGTATACTTTTTATAACCATGCTTATAAACTTTAAAATATGTAGTGCACTGCACCTTGTCACCAAATACATAACCCCAAGGGAATGATGTATACAGAAAGTGGATGAATCAGGAGTTATGGTTTGCAACATGTTCCAGAAATCATAAGTTTGTCTTGTGTATATTGTGAACGTTGTTTCTTCATTCAATTGTTATGAATTTACTTCAGTGTGCTTCCAAAAACTTTATCAATAAAATTTATCAATGGTATACTTTGCCTGTTTTTATCTAACATGAAATGTGGAATCATACTGTGGAGAACTCTGTATATAGCAAAAACTATTCTTGAGCTGCAGGAAGAGCAGTGAGAATTATATCCAGAGCTCATTACAAAGCATTTTATATTGATTTTAGTCTGGAAACATTCAAGTTTACATACCCATGAATGTGTTTTCCACTTACGATATTTTATGTAAAAAATAAAAATTGATTATAAATGTATGAATGAATAAGTTTGATACCAAAAGAAATATCTATGTGGACTAACAACAAGCTTTTTTGCTGTTCAAAATCAAAATGTTCAATGCCATACCTGACACATTTACCTTACAGTAAGATAACTGAATAAATTCTTATCTGTTCTTAAAATTTATTTGTGAAGTCAGTTACTCTATATTAGAGTTGTGTGATTGTCATGAATGTGGCTCTAAGTGTAAATTCAGTATCTATTTATGTGCCTAATATAGTTATTGTATGTGTATAAATGTCATACTGAATGAAAAAGAGTGTATTATATGATACATTGTATAAGTCATTCATCATTGTTACACATAATGATGTGCTTTATTCATATTCTTTAAATTATTAATTTTAAATATTAATTATTATTATTAATCAAATTTTGGACTTTAGGTATGTTTATAACCTGTAATGGAGATTATGAAATTCTGGTACCTATGACTAATTTGAATATTTACTATTGGCAAAGAAACTACAAGAGACACATCCCTGAATTCTGTGAGGCTGTAATGGTAACATAGCAGTAATCCTCTCTGTCAAATTTTACCCATATTGACTGATAAGTGCTAAAAAGAGTTCCAGAGAAATGTTTGATTTTCAAGTCTTAGGTTTTAAACTGAATGGAACATACATAGGTATCTATGGAACCAGTTTTGAGTTAAACGTCAGTTATTTGTTTACAGTTTTGTTGCTTAAAGCATTTTTGTGTGTCTAAAAGTAAAACTCTGATATGCTGCATTCACATGACTTTCTCTACTCTTGTACTAACTATTATTACAAACTCTTATTCCTCTATCTTCTTCATGTTAATCAAGATAAATCTTTGTAGAAATTATCTGATTTGGAGCTTTCTTGGCAACAAACATTTTCAAGATGTTCTCGAGAACATCTTGAATAGAAATTATCTTATTGGTAACTTTCTTGTAGGTGCAGGGGAACATGGGTACAGTAGGCTTTAAGTGATAGTCAAATCTTTTAAAGCTGGTCGCTATATTAAGACGAAATTCTGTTCTCTTTATGTGGCCAAGAGATAAAAAAGTGAATAATAACCTTCCATTTGAGAAAAGTATAAGTATTGTAAAACTTGCACAAATAACAAGGGATATCTCTGAGATGGTTCACTTGACAAAAAAATGCATTTAGACATAACTTGTGTGTTTTAACGAGATCTATATTGTTTGTATAGTAAGATTTGGTCTATGTATCTAAAATAAGAACAAATTAGAAATTAAAAGCTTCACTTAGCTGGATATAATATTGCAAGATCTAACATATCAGCTGTGGAAGATCTTGCAATATTACTAAGATAAGTGAAGTTTTTAGTTTCTAATTTGTTTTATTTTAGATTTGTTGCTTCACTGTTAATAGCTTCAATTTTTCCTTAATTTGGTCTATGTCTTACGGTTTACCAGTTATGCAAGTCATCAAGAGTAAATAGGACTATATCGGCTATGGCAAGAAAATTCAAAATATGTATTTAATTTGCTATAAAAATATCTTAAGCACATGGCATTTTAATCAAAATTGTTAAAGCCAGTTTTGAGAACATCAACATTTTCAAAAAATTTTTCATGTGAAGGGTAGTTTAGGGTGGAGGAGTTTTCTTCAAAATCTTCATGTTGCACCTTGAAAGATAGTAAACTTAAATACCAACTTTGGTCTTTAACTGCCTTTTCGTTTTTGAGTTGTGCTGTTCACAGCCTCTCTCTCTGTCACACACACACACACACACACACACACACACACACACACACACACACACGAACACACACAAACACACACACACACCCACAGACACACACACCCACAGACACACCTCCACCCCCTCTCAAAACAGTGAAATCTTGAAATTGAATTTTTGGGTCAAATACAATTTCCTACTTCAAGTAGTAGAGAAAGTAAAAAGTGTATAGCACTGAGCTATTTAGCTTGTTGGTAGCAGGGATGGTTAATTGTTGATATTTTAGCAAAGCTTCATGAATTAGATAAATTTTTTGAAGTTTTTGGAAATATAAGGTAATTCCAATAATCCTAGTTTCTAGCTGGCCAATTTGCATACCTAGTTGAAGTTTCCTTTCTTTTGTTTAATTATAATGTGATCAGAAGCACATAGAAGCCACCCACTATAAATAAGGCATTGGCATGAGAGGAAAGAGTGACTGAACTTGCCTTACCCACCACATTCTCTTGCCTAGTGAAGAAGGTTGTTAGAATACAACACGTGCAATGGTGGTTTTGTTCCACCTGCATGATAGTAATAATTTCTACGCTATTACTAACTGCTTTTGTTTATATTAAACATATTTTGCATACAGTAATTGTTACTGAGTTAAGCAAATTACATAATGTTCAAGCTTAAAAGCCTTCCTTTATCTTTTGCACGTAATATCCTTATGCTGCCTTATGATTAAGATACTAAATTGTTTCTCTTTCACAATAGAGAAAATTTTATTGCAATTCAATATGGTGTAATACACGATTGAATTCAGTCAAAGGTAAACAAGTGCATATAAGTAGCAAAAGACAAAATAACAAAACATTAATAATAATAATAATAATAATAATAATAATAATAATAATAATAATAATAATAATAATAATAATAATAATAATAATAATAATAATAATAATAATGATAAATAATAATTAATAATAATAATAATATACAAAGAACTGATTAACCAAGTAGCAGAGACTATGCACAATGAACTATTAACAGATTACAAAATACATACATAACGTTAACATTTTGATTACTGAACTTTTAACCTATTTAAAAATTCCTCTAGTGAATAGAACACATTATTAACTAAATAATTTTGTAAAGCAGATTTGAATTTAGTGTAGTTTTCACACCTTTTAATTTCTGCTGGCAGTCTATTGTAGAATTTTGCACCAGCGTAACTAGGCAGCTTTTCAAACTGGCTAAGTCTGTGCATTGTAATAGCCAAATCACTCTTATTTCTTGTGTTGTGGTCATGTATATCTGAATTTGTTTGCATAGGAAAGTTGTGTTTTATTATGTATAGTATAGTTTTATAAATATACAGGCTAGGTAGCGTCATTATTTTATGCTGACATAAAGCTTCTCTACATGGGTCTCGTGTTTTTAAGTTCGAAATATATCTGATTGCTCTTTTCTGTAAAGTAAATATTCTATTTTGGTTTAATTTTGAAGTATTGCCCCATATTTCTATACCATATGACATGTGTGACTGAATGAGAAAGAAAGAAATTATCCTATTAGTTGCTGCTGGGACATAATTCTTTAGACACTTAAGAAGAAATAGATTTTTACTTATTTTTAATGCTAATTTGTCTACATGCGGTGTAAATGATAGTGTTTTATCTAGTGTGACACCAAGTAGCTCTACCTTGTCAACACTGTTTACTGATTTGTTGTCAATATGCAATTGTAGAGGCGTATCAAGTGTTTTACTGCCGAATGTTATCAGTTCACATTTAGTTGGGTTTATACTTAAGTTTAGCATTGAGAAGTACTGCAATAGTTTCATAGCTATTTCACTTAGGTTTTCTTCCAGCATTAGGCTAGAGGAATGGCTGGCTGTGATGCTAGTGTCATCTGCAAATTGTACTAATTTCGTACGTTTAGGTATATAGTCAGTTATATCGTGCATATATGGGACAAACAAAAGTGGACCGAGAATTGATCCCTGAGGGACCCTGTGTGTCAATTCTGTCATAGTTGATATAGCATCACCATTTGTTGAATTCACAGCTATGTATTGTTTTTAGTTTGTCATGTAGGATTCTATTAATTTATGTCCCATACCTCTAATCCCCAGAACTGACAGTTTGTTCATTAGTATTTTTTTATCCACACAGTCAAAAGCTTTAGTAAGATCTAGCAAGAAAGCTGTTGCATGTTTGCCTGCGTCAATGTTTTTTATAATTTCTTTGATACATTCAATGACCGCACAGATTGTAGATCAATTTTTTACAAAGTCATTTTGATGTTTAGGTATTAGGCTGCATTTGTTGAGAAAACTCATTAGCCTTTTGTAAATTACTCTTTTGAAAATTTTTGAGAGTGCTGGTAAGATTGATATTGGACGGTAGTTATTCAATTCTCTTTTGTCGCCTTTTTTATAGATTGCTATTACTTTTGCAATTTTTAGTTTGTCTGGGAAAGTTCCTTGTTCTAGACACGAGTTTATTATATCAACGAGGAGATTTACAATTTCTTGACTACATGCTTTCAGTAATGACATAGGGATACTATTGACACCAATGCTATTTTTCGCTTTTACTTATTTGATTATATTTAGGATCTCATTTGCATCGGTTGGGTTACATACATACTTGATGAGTTTTTTGATATTTTATTGTTTATAGCATTGGGGCTCCAGTGAAGCAGTGAAGCAGTGAAGCAGTGAAGTTCCATTACTATTTAGCTTGAAAAATATTTTAAAACTATTTGATCAACTTAATAAATTCTTTGATTTCAAACTTAACATGATGTTCAAAGTTTGAAATATGAAATATAATAGTTAATATGAAATAAACTAATAAGAAGCAAAACCTCTAAAAAGTGGAATCAAATTGAAACCTTAAGTTTACTTTATGCTTCTGATCAAAGTGGCATTTGATATTTTAATGCTTTATATTTCCAAATTGAAATCTGCATATTAAAAGCAAACTTTCCTGTTTTTGTAACTTACAACAAATTCTCTCTACTGCTCTTTATGAAACAGCCATACTCGCCACTGAATGAAATGTGTCGGAACCTAAACCGCAGTGTAGGGGAGGGATGGCGGTGGAATGAGGCAAGAATGTGTTTCAGTGGAGTGACTCAGTTAAGCTAATTTTGCCCATGTCTGCTATAGATTTTGTAAACCTTATATACTTTCATTATGCTTGTCTCTTATTTGTTACGGGTACTGAACAAGTGTCTTCACATGACAATTTATAATTAAGATGTAACACATAATCTTTTAGTAGAACTGCATGAAATAAAGTTTTGAATGTTCTGGGTATTAATGTAAGGAAAGGTAATTTCAAGAAGCTCAATATTAGAGGTTGGCACATTTTGCACCCATGTGCTGTCTGACAAGTTTTCATTTGATCATTTAGTCTAGAAGCAACTTTACACACATGTCCTCAATGCAGTTTGTAAACTACAATATTCAAACACACGACCTCTTTGATCTTGACTGGATTCAATACTATTGACTGGATTCAATCGTGTATTACACCATATTGAATTGCAATAAAATTGAATTGAATTGAATTGAATTGTAGTTAGTATGCTAGCTTCCAAATTCAGAGGCCCTGGGTTCAGTTCCTGGCTGGAAGATGGGATTTCTTTTCAATAAGGATTGTTCCCTATCCTCCCTAGAATCTGAAACTATGAGTGAGAGTGCAAATGTGTATTCTGATATTACAGATGTTAAAGGTGGCATATGAATGGAATGAATTTCTGTGGATTATGACAACAGTTATGAAATAGATTTCCATAAATTTTCACTGATCTGGAAAATATGGAATTGATCAGTTAGCATTTACAAACGTAGTTTGTAGTCTGTTTTACTGAAATCAGATTTTGTTCTAGAAACTGTAGACCTAACGACTTCCTTTCTTTTGATTAATTTTGTGTTTATACTATGGATAATTCCTTAATTTATTCTAATAAACTTATTTAATGGTAGTTCATCAAACTTACTTCAAAATTTAAATGCAGCCACTTTATTCCCAAATCACTGGATTCTCCTGCGTGATGAAATTCCTGCTGGTACATTGTTGGCACCTGTAATTCCTCATTGGGATTTGGGTGGAAGGGCTTCATCTCATTATTTCTCCAGAAAGGGTGATCCCAGTAGCTCTTGAAAAATACAGCATTCACTAGTACCATCACAGAATCACTTGTTATTTTACCTGTAAATAATTTATCTATTATTTTCTTGAACATTTCACTTTTTGTTTCTCTTTTCCTCTTTTCTGTGAAGAAATTCTCCAAATATATAACAAAACGTTATGTGCTAAAAGATAAACATAAATACAGAAAGCCAAATAACTTCTCTTGTTACCTGCAGTTAAACTATTCATTATTTCATCCATTGTTACCTGTAGTTCAACTATTCCTAAAAGAGAAGTTCATTATTTCATCCATTGTTACCTGCAGTTCAACTATTCCTAAAAGAGAAGTTCGTTATTTCATCCACTTCATATTAATATGATATTAAGTATATTAATTATTTATTATTATTCATATGAAGCAAAAGGCCTCTTTCAGATGTAAACCATAGAAACAAATCTCAACTATTTATATAAAACTCATCAGCAGAATACCTAGTAAAATAAAATGGTTGCGATAAGAAGCAATTAGACACTTTAGTTCTAAAAAAAAAGTATTGTTAGATTAAACAGTACTTATAATGAAATGATTACTAGTAGTGGTAGTGGTGGTGCTAGTTGTCTTTTTTCTTTTCTTTCTTTTTATTTGCAGAGGAAAAATCTTAGAAAGACGTTTCAGGCCAGTTGGATTCCTACCAACTAAAAAAAACCTCTGCTAGGACCTTTCTGAGCTTCTTCTTGTAACTACCCAAATAGTATTACTTAAAGAAGAAGACGGTCGTAAGATAGTGATTATCGGTCAGCTATAGTCTCAAAGATTGTCCATTTCTCAGCACTTGCCAGGTAAAATAACATGAGCCAATTTGCTGACAGCCTTCCAGCAGAAATTAACATGTGAGAGATGACTTGATCAGGTCTGAAGATGCCTAATTTAGATACAGCTTGATGAAATTACTGTTGCCATTGTTCAAAGTCAAAAAAGGTGTGTTCCACAGTGTCAACAGTGCTGCAATATACAGGATGGAAGGTACTGCTTTGGCTACATGTTAACCAGGGGTTGTACATGATGAGTGTAACAAATATGTCCAATACAATTTTTGTCAATAAAGAACCGTTTCACTGAAAAAAAAAATTATGTCAAACATTTGGTGCCACCTAGCTTCTTGGCAAATGGATATAAATGGTTTATTATTTCACTGTCACACAAACATTAAATGAACAATGCTGTAATACCTTTTTATCTTAATTTGAATGAATTTAGCCACAATTTAGTGTTAAAGTGTTTAATTTCGACACAAACTATGGCAATGTCGTGAGCTACCCGATATGTATTGGTTGCGTGTTCTCACAAGTTTGGTTGCCTGGAGCCGAGGGGAGGTATCGCCTGGCATTTGGTATGAAGGTTGCCGGGAGGAGAAGGAAGGTTTAAAGTACAATTGTCTGCAATAAGAAGGAATTTACCCTGTGATTATGAACCCGTTCACATCAAGGGAGTACTTAAACATGGTGCTACTAATTTTAGGGGGAAATTCCCCTTAAGTATATAAAATAAATACAGAGGTACAAAAATAAACAGAGAAAATAAAATAAAAAATCTGATGTGTTGCACTTGCATGACTTTCTCTATTCTTGTACTAACCATTCTTACAAACTCTTATTTCTATATCTTCTTCCTGTTAGCTGAGATAAACATTTGTACATAGTTATCTTATTACTTATTTCCTTGTAGGTGCAAGGGGAATATTAGAATACAGTAGGTTTTGTGCGATAATCAAATCTTTTAAAGTTTTGAGATTCAGTTCTCTTTGCACACTTAACATATAAAAAATGAACAACTACATATGTTCAATTTCATGAAAGTTATGTTTTCTGAAACTCACACACATAACAAGGAATATCTCCAAAATGGTTCAACCTACAACAAAATTTATGTGGGCATAAATTGTGTATTTTAGCAAGATCTACATTTTTTGTGTAGCATGATTTGGTCTATCTCTAACGGTTTATGTTATGCAAAAGTTGTCCAGAGTAAATATGACTACAGGGGCTATAGCCAGAAAATTCAAAATATGCATTTCATTTATCATAAAAATATCTCTAACATATTACATTATAATCAAAATCGTTAGAGCCATTTTCAAGAAGATAAAAATTTTCGAAAAATTTTCCATGTAAAGGGTAGTTTAGGGTGAGGCTACTTTCTTCAAAATCTTCGTGTCGCATCCTTGAAAGACATTACATTTAAATATCAACTTTGGTTTTTAACCTACTTTTCATTTTTGAGTTATGCTGTCCAAAGACACACAGACAGACAGACACATACACGGACCTTTTTCTAAAAATGCTTTTTTTGGATCCAGGGGGTTTCAAAACATATATTTCCAGTGAAATCTCAACAGCGAATTTCTGGGTGGAATATAATACTTTCCCTACTTACCAGTAGAGAAAGTAAAAACAGAACATTGAGATCACGTAAGTAAAGGCAGATGTTCCCATTCCCCTCATCCCTTATCTAGTAGCACCTTCCGTAAGAAAATGTAGAGAGGAAACCATTACCATTGCCAGGGTCAGTATTAATTTCTATCCAAGAAGGAGAGGAAAGGGGAAAGAAGGAAGGAGAAGGCACAAAGAGGACCCACTCAAGACAAGAAAAAGAACGAGTGAGGCCTAGCTAGGGCACCCCAGATACGCCAAGCCCGTACCCACAAGCAGTGAACCCTTGGGTGAACTGGTGGTAGTGGCGGTGGTGGTGACGGTGGTAGTAATTATAATAATATAATAACAAGAACAACAGTGACAGTAACAAAAATAAAAAAAAAAACTAATCATAACACAAATGATAACCGAAGCTGTAAAGTCAATCAGAACTATCTTGTAGATTGTACTACATATTTAAAAATCTCAAAAGAAATAAAAAGCCTCATTAGAATCAGTTGAATCAGGAAATGTTCCCATTATGCTGGTGGTATTGCTTCGCTCAATGATAATACTTATTCTGTCTTTACAGTATTCTCATTATATGTATATAGGGTAGTTATTTACGTGTGGAGGAAGGATAATCTAAGGAACAGTGACATACATCACTATAACACTCGAAACAATAGTGATTTTTTCAGACAGGGTTTTAGAATGAATTGTAGCATTAAAGATCCAAATGTAATGGGAATAATACTGTACAATAAGTTACCAAATTATATTAAACAAGCTAAATCCAATAATGGTTTTAAGAAGGAGCTCAGAAATTACTTAATAAACAAGGCCTTGTATACTATGGATGAATTGTAAATATAGTGATAAGATATTAATTGCAAATGCAAATTGTAGATATGTAATCTGAATAATTGTAATGAAAGTGTACATATGTAATTCAACTGGCAATGTCAGAAACTACTTGTAGTCTATTGACAATAAATGCATTATTATTATTATTATTATTATTATTATTATTATTATTATTATTATTATTATTATTATTATTATTATTATTATTATCATCATCATCATCATCATCATCATCATCATCATCATCATCATCATCATCATCATCATCATCATTATTCTTATTCTTATTATCATTATTATTATTATAAGAAATCAGTAGAACAGGGGTCTCCATTAAGGGATTCCATTTCTGATGCCAATGATTTGGCTTCAGATCTCCAGGCTCCCATGGTTTCAACAACAGATGTGAACTGTTGATCAGGTCTTTATGTTCATACTTGTTTCTCTTCTTGGTGGGGCTGTTGCTGCAGCAGATCCTATAAGTTTGCTAGCATTAGCTATGTTAGAGGATAATAGGGTATCAACATATGTGGCATCCCATATTTGCCTCTCAACCATGGTAATGCTATCTGGTCTCTTGCCACTGGATCTACTAACTCCAAGGAGTTCTAACACTGATGGAAAGCCTGCAGAAACCAAAGCTCTTTTTAATACATAATAAGCATAAAATGCCTAGAATATCTCCCATTGCTTTTAAAGCAACTCAATCCATGATGACCATAGGTGTCTACAACCGACAATTGCATTTGTGTGGTATATAAAATTTGTAACCAATTTGCAAGGCTACAACAGTAGCCTGAAAGACATGTCCATAAAGTTCCAATGGTAGGAGAAGGAATCATTTCGAGCCAGCCACCTGATTCTTTTGCTTTTATTGTGAGGTATCTAGCTTTACCTGCCTCACATGAACAGCATTCAAGGAGGGATTAATGAATATTAAGCACTAAAACATTATCCCAGTGCTTCTGGAACTTCAGAGGAAGTTGGTATTTCATGATTTTCTGTTAATTCAACCCAACTCTCAAGATGGGCATACTGGCATGTTGCCATGATAGCTCAGTGGTTAGAGCAATTGGATGGACACAGGAAATTCCATGGCTCAAACCCGGGCTATGGCATTGGATTTTTCAGTCTGATACTATATTAATTGCCATTAATTGACTTTATAGTTGGTTAAACTATACTTACACATGTCACCATTAGGGTATGTTTTCTCATTGGATGAGATGTATTGCATTGTATACATGTATCTCATGTATTTGAGTTCTTGTGGTTTAGTTTACTGAACAAAATGTGAGTCAATTGGAGAACTTAATGTCGTACTGACATTTTGCCATAATCTGGATGTAGACCAAAAGATCTGTGGTTCAAATCCTCGCTATGGTATTGAATTTTTAGTCTGGTTCTAACTTTCCAATGTTATTTACATGCTACATAATTAAGTTGTGTGTGTGTGTGTGTGTGTGTGTTCGTGTGTGTGTGTGTGTGTGTGTGCATGCGTGTGTGTAAGAAAGAGAGAGGGAGTGTGTGTTCAAAACTTCCTAGTCTAAAAATTATGTGTTTAATTAAAAAATAAAAGTTAATTTAGATATTGAAGGGAGAGCCTAAAACCAGGGTTAATTATACTTCAGGTGACATCCCTCCAATTTCGGTTAACCCATTTGAAATTTCAACCCACAACCCTTTATTTTGAAAACTACTTTTGTAAGAGCACTCATTTTTAGTACATTTCACTCTTTTTTCTCACAAACCTTCAAGCACAGATGAGCCAAGGAATTAAAGATGAATTAACTGCATATGTAATGCTAAATATAATACTTACATTTTGTACATACCTGGCTGAAAGAGATCAGTAATATGGTTGTGTGTACTCTCAGCTACCCAGTTATTAATATGTTGTGTGGCAGCATCAGTGTCTGTGAAATCCAAGGAGTCTATATTTGCAAGGAAATCACTAACTAGTAAATCTCTGTACTGAGACAGTATATCAAAACCTGTTCTTAGAAAAGCTTTTGAGGCAAAATCAACTTCCAGAAGATGATGAGATTGCTGAAAATGAAAAAAAAATCTATAAAAAGTATTATCACAACAAAACTATGTGGTCAATAGTTCACTAGAAATCATAAATTATTAGGGGACTGCATATAAATTACCCTTAATTTGTACTGATTTTAAACAAATTTGAAAGGCATCAACATATTTTCTTCAAATTCTTATACGTGAAATTTCAACTTCAGTGGTTTTTGTTTCATGACTATAGATCAACAGACTAAGCCAGAGGCATGCAACTCTACTGTGGAATTATATTCTTATGCAAACCTATGTAAATCTGGGAGAAAAGAAAATATCAGTTGGAAGTTATGGTTTTGCATTTAGAACTTTAAAACATTCAATTTATAGTTGTCAAAATTAAAAAATGCTCAAAAAGCAATTTCAGATGTTTTAAGTAATAGTAATATAAATATGAATAATGTATTGAAACATGGGCACAGTTAAACTGCATAAAATGGAAAGGTGAAACTTGAAAAAATGTACAGAGGTGGACAGAAGTATTCAAATCTATGGATATGCTACTTTACATGTCGAATTAATTGACACAGAACTCGGAATTATTTGTTATTTCCTTCTTCCACTAATGTGTTAAATTATTTTTCAAGCACATACACAGTACATGAATCATGAGAATACATGTGTATTATTCAAAATGTGATTTCCCTTAAAAACGTTGTTTCCTTGGGACAGAAGTATTCAAACACACTTTATGATACAACAATAAGACGCAGTAAATGATGGAAATGCTGATATTTGCATCTTCAGAATTCCTCATTCGTGTCTACTGACATATGGTACACAAACAACTTGAGCTATGGGTGGGCACAATCAAAATGGGATGGAAAGGAAAATAGACAACTCCATAAGACAATGTTAATCTTACATGAACAAAATAAGACTTGTAAAGAAATTGGAGAAACTGTACACAGAAATCCATTCACTGTGTGATGTGTCGTCCAACACTATAAAGCAAATCATAGCACTGTTAATTAGCCTAGGAAAGGTGCTCCACCAAAACCTATTTCAAGAAATAAAAGACAAATGCTGAAAATGGTGAAGCAAAGCCCCTAAATAACAGCAACAGAAATTAGAGCACATCCTCTTGGGAAGTCGGTTCATGAAAGAATAGTTGGTAGGGTTTCGAACAGTACTGGGTACAATTCCAGAACACCAAGAAGAAAACTACGTAAGCAAAGTAAACAAGAAAAAGCAGTTAGCATGCATCAGTGAATATGTAACGAAGAACAACAAGTTCTGGGATCATGCATTATGTTCAAATGAAAGAAGTTCAATGCATACTGAGCTGATGGTGGATTAAATGTGTGGAAACAGAAGAATACTGAGTGGAATCCTAAAAATATGGAAGATAACTTTCAAACAAAGATAAAGATAAAAAATGGATTACACTACTTTTCAACCCAGATATAATCCCCCAGAGACCAAGGAAAACAGCGGTTGCAGCCTTCCGACTATTGACAAATCACGACTGCTTAGCAAGTCATCTCTACAGAATAGGTATCTCAGCCTCACCAATATGTGTCCTGTGTAACGATCCAGCAGAAATGAACGAAGACCACTTGAAGACCTGTGAAGCATTAAGATCAGAAGAAACTACAGTTCAAAAGTATTGGAAAGCACGAATGCTAATGGCTTCATTGCCAGATGCAAGGCACTAGAAAACAACAACAACAATAACTTTCAAACATGGGGTGGCAGCATAATGATATAGGGATGTATGGGCTCAAGTCATGTAGATGAACTAGCTTTTATTGATAGCAACATGAACAAGTATGATTATAATAACATACTATAAAAACATCTGCTATGAAAATGTGTTATCTTGGAAATAAATTTTATTTCCAACAAGACAATGATCATAAGCATACCTCAGAAGTTGCTAGGTTATGGATCATTTACAACACACCCCATACATTCAAAACATCACCTCAATCATTTGACTTGAACCTGATCGAGAACATATGGCAAGAATTGGAAGATAGTATCAGGAAACACCACATCAAAAGCAAAACAATATCGAAAGATATTATTCTACAGTAATGGAATAAAATTAATTCAGACTTAATTCTCAAACACCTGCATTTATGTCATGTCATTTGGCAACTGTTGTTCATAGGAAGGACATGATAACCAAGAACTAGAGGGATGTTTATTTGAGTACTTCTGTTCAACTGCTGGGAGAACATTTTTCAGTTTTCGTTACAAAAATCTATTTATATTTAATTAAGGTAAATGCATGTGACATTAGAATTGAAGAAAAACGTGTATTAAAGTATAGAACACATTTGTTTATTTTAATGTGTCTGTTTTAATAGCAAAATGTCCTCTTTTAGTAGCATAATGTTGACATTTGAATACTTCTGTCCGCCTCTATATGCCAGGTAGGGATTGGGACCAACAGAAGACATTCAACATTTTCTGCCTATGCCCTTCCATCTAAGCTGCTTTGCTTTCCACACAATGAACTACTCTTTTTCGATTTCTGAATGTTGTTTAACAGCCTTCATGGCAAACTCAGTACAACCAGTATTATAACCTCAAATGTGACTTACTATAGTAAGTAATTTCATTATTGGACTTCTACTGATATGTTAAGATTAGCTAATGCATTTAATATTGTGAAATTAATCTTATGGAGCCATGGTTAATTGGGGTAAGAGAATCCCATTACACATTGGCAAGGGAAGCAGTTATAGGTCAAAAGGAAAGAGCATGGTTCAAATCCCATCCATGGTTATTAGGAACCAGAGGAGGATTTGGGTATTTAAGCATACAGTCACCCACTGTTTTTATGGAAATGCCCAGAAGAAAGGAGTGAAGTGAAAGATACAGAGGATAACCATATTCAGGGTGACAGGCTTGGTGGCAGTTGGGTCCCTAATATCTACAGATATTACAGCCTATTGCCAGTGGTACCCGCACAGGCTTTTCAATGGATAGGTCTTCCTGAGGGCCTGTCACACACAAAACGGCAGGAAGATAACTCCACAAAGCAGACTTTACTGCCACTGCCTTACCTACCATTCACCTTCAGCCATTCACTATGGAACCATCTTGCTTGGTAAAAATCCCAGCAGTATTGGAATTTTTAAGTCTCATTCATGTTACCATGCCGACCAGAGAAAGCCATTCCACATGAGGATGTTGATGCAAAAGGAAGTAAATAATTGCTGTTCATTATTTTTGTGCAAAATTGATCCATTTGTTGCTGCAGGGATTTGATATACATTCTACTTTGAATAAATTAGCACACATTATAGAGGGATAAATGGCAATGCCTAACAAACTCTTGTGGGCCCCAAAAGGACACCTCCAAGGTTGGCTAAACACTGCTAAGGTTCACTTTAGTAACAAACATACTTAAAAATAAAGTCATACCTTATACAACTACCCAGATATTGTGATTAACATTGCCTGAATTGTACATTACATTAAATTTCATTCCATAGATCCTACACAAGAGGATGCAGAACATATCAAAATGTTTACAATATTATTTTCAGAATTAAGAGTATTAATTACATTAGGCATAATTCAAAAGCTCATTAATAGTATAAAGTGAATGTTCATAAAGATACATCATGAGATTCAGATTTGAGCTCCATATGGCATCAACTAAGCTCTTATATATTCAAAAAGGAGTGCATTATCAATGCATAAAAATAATTAATATTTTAATATTTTAGCTCACAAGCTTAAGGACTGTAATAATCTTTTCTTTGAATCTGTAAAACTTTCCCAGAAAATTATACCATATTTCATTACTGAGTGAAAGTATTAATACACCACTTAATACTGAACTCATAAATTAATCAAGAAAAGAGTGCACAGAAACTGACCTGATAATGTCTAGTGAGGTTACGATATCCCTCTCTAGTTGTTTGTTCATCAGCATGGAGAGCTTGATCAAGTTGATGTTTTGTGTTGCCACCAGCTCCATTTTGTAACATTGCAAGCAATGCATGCACACTTACTGGCGATACAATCATATTCCCAGTATCCTGCTCCAGAATTTTCTGTAAAATATGATCCACTTTTATTAATATCTACATTTATTATATTAGTCCCCCATTCAGATCTCCGGGCGGGTACTACTTCTCGAGAACCAAAACATTATATAAATAGAAGATCTAACATCAGAATTCTACAATGGAACGCAGGTGGTCTCACAAAGAATAGAACTGAATAAAATTGTATTTGACTATAACATAGATATATTTGTCATACAAGAAGCAAATCTAACAAATGATCAACTTAAATACTTCAATTTTACTGGATTTTTACTACACCTACTACCCAAAAATAGACAGATAAGTAGTGGAAAATTAGTTGGAGTAAAAAATGATATTAAATCCTCTTTTCAAATTGTTAAAGAAATGGATAACACAGATAAAGCTGAATTAATAAAGCTAAATTTTTGGGGAAACAAAAAAATCTTCGTTCATAAGGTATTTACAATCCTCCCAGGAATGAACCAGATCTCTCACTTATTGAACAATTAAATAAAACAATCATAATTGGGGATTTCAATGCCCATTCCAAAAGATGGGGTTATGAAAAAGTGGATTCTACAGGGCAGATAGTGGAAGAATTTTTGAACACCACAACCTTTGAACTGATTTATGATAAAGAAGATCCCAAAACCTTCATACATTACTCTGGAACAGGCAGTAACCCAGACCTCTTGTTAGCTACAACAGATATTGTTTCAAAAATTAAAAAACAAGTTATAAAAGACCCAAGTTCTGGTCACAGAGCAGTAATTGCTGATATAAAATTAGATAAAACTAACAGTCAAAATCATACAAATCTGTATTGGAACTTCAAAAAAGCAGATTGGAACAAATATAAAACTGAACTGGAACATAAATTTAAAGAATAAACAAACTCACAGCTGCATGACCACCCAGATCATATGAACAAAAATTCCTGTAAAGTCATCCTAGAAACTGCAAAAAAACATATTCCTCGAAGAATAAAAGATTTCAAACCCTTTTGGAACCCCCAGTTAGAAGAACTGAAAAAGCAAACGGATATAGCTAGAAATACAGCTGAACAAACAAAAAACATCAGATACACAAATATGGCGACAGAAATGTGCTTCACTAAAAAAAGAAGTTAATACAGCTAAAAAGAATAACTTTAATAATTTCTTAGAAAAAATGGATTATAGGACAGATGGCAACAAAGCCCATAAGTTAATAAAAAATGTCAAGGACAGGAGAGAAAGCAACAGCACACCTATCATACACAGCAATAAAATATTAACAAATGATGCAGCCATAGCCGAAACATTCAATAAATATTATGCTAATTCACATAAATTAACAAGAAATAATAAAAAGGAATGTAAACAATTTAAGAAAGATTTGAAACAAGAAAGAGAATGTGATCCTAACACTCAATACAATATCTTTTATCAAAATTTTAATATACAAGAATTGAACTTGGCAATTAATAATCTAAAAAAACAAAAAGTCTCCTGGACCAGATCACATACATCCAGAGTTCATAAAAAAACCTTGGAAAAACAGCAAAACAACAACTACTAAAACCCTACAATCTATCCTGTCCCACCCTGTCCCAATAATTGTCCCACTCTTGAAGAAAGATAAAACAGCATCAGAAATAAAAAATTATAGACCAATAGCTCTTACTAGCATAATAGCAAAAGTGATGGAAAGAATGGTGTCAGCTTAAATTGGTTTCTAGAATCCCAAAATTTAATTTCCCCATGTCAAGCTGGATTCAGAGAGTTCCACTCTACAAATGAATAAGTCTTACTTGTCAGTCAAGAAATCAAAGACTCCTTCAATAGAAAAGAAGATAATTTATCAGTTTTTATTGATTTCCAAAGTGCTTATGATTCTATATGCAGAACAAAACTGCTAAAGAAAGTAAAAAAAAAAAAAAAAGGGATACAAGGTCCAATGATTTCATGGCTGTCATTTCCATAGACAGTCCATTTTGTACTGGGGCAATGACGTCACTTTTTACTCGTGTGGTAGGTAACTTGCGACCGTCTCATTTTGCGATGGCTGTATAAAGATCTGGAAGAAATATATCTAAATATAAACAAATTAACCGCGGCTTACCACAAGGCGCAGTGCTCAGCACTACACATTTTAGTATATTTATTAATTATCTGCCACAATAAATACAAGAATCAAGTGTGAAGTGTGCACTATTTACTGATGACTTAGTAATGTGGACTTCAAAACCAAAAAACTGAAGTCCAGAACTAGAAAGAACCATGCAACAATCCTTAAACAACCTACAAAAGTGGACTAAAGAAAATTTAATGACTGTTAATACAACAAAATCAAACTGCCAAATCTTTTCACTAAGAAAAAAAACACTAAAAATAAAACTAAATTTTGAGGGTCAACAATTACCAGAAACAAAGGAAGCAAAGTAATTAGGAGTTACATTTGATACCAAATTTACATGTACCAAACAAATAGAAAATGTAATACAAAGAGCAGAGAGGTGCCTTTCACTGTTAAAACTTCTAACAGGAATGAAGTGGGGATGTTCCAGAGCAACTCTTAACACAACATACAATGTTTATATAAAGCCATTATTTACTTACTGCAGCGAAGTTCTTGTAACAGCAAACAGAAACAAAATTCAAATCTTTCAAAACCAAAGTCTGAGACTAATTACAGGTGCTATCAAAACCACACCAATAGCAGCTATGGAAATACTAACCAACCAATACCCCATTGAATATGAAATAGAAAAAGCGGCTCTTATTCAACACGAAAAGTTGATCAGACTCCCATTCAATACATGGCACAAGAGAAATTTTACACATACACTAAAGACTCAGGAGAGCTTTCTTTCCAAAATTCAAGACATCAAGAAGAATGTACACCTTCCTAATTCAAAGGAAAACTTCATATCTAAAGTCAATCCGACACAAACATTAGACATCACATATTATTTACACCTGACAGAAGAAGTTAAGAAAAGTGATACTCCAACTAGTGTTCTAAAATTATTGGCATTAGAGACAATCCATACTAGATTTCCAGAACACGAATGGCTCCATATTTATACTGATGGATTATTGATATCAAACCAAGATGGAGCAGGGGCTGTAGTCACATGTCACCTCTTTTCCTATCACAAATCTTTAAGTTATGGAACTACTAACTTTGATGGAGAAATTGAAGCAATTCGAATGGCCCTACAAAATCTTTTGTATAGAATTTCACATTTTCATCAAGCAGTTATTCTCTCAGATTCCAGGGCAGCAATTATAGAAATTACTTCCAAGTTGTCAGCAAAAAACCAAACAATTGTAGAATGTTGGAAACTCCTTACCCAATTAACCGCACTTCAAAAACACCTAGTCTTCCAATGGATACCAGCTCACTGTGTCCTGAGTGGTAATGAGAAAGCTGATTTTCTTGCTAAAAAGGGTACCGGAAATATGCAGAAATCTATAGTTAATCTACCATTTTATGCAGCTAAAAGATTAGTCAACTCTGAATTCAAAAAAATTATTGCAAAATATTACTATGAAAAATTAAAAAATAAAAGATGGGAACTACCAAACATTCAAACAGTAATTCCTGAGTATCCTCAAAAAATGGCCGTTGCAACCTTCAGCTTGATTACAGGACATGATTGTCTGGTAAAGAATTGAAACAGAATTGGGCTATATTCCTCACCACTCTGTCCTCTATGTGATCTGCAAGAGGAAATGGACCAAGACCACCTTCAAATATGCCCGGCCACTTCTAGCACCCCATCCGTCAGTGAAAAATATTGGAGAGCAAGAGGATTAATGACTTCATTGTCAGAAATCCAGCATTAGCTAACAACAACATTCATTCTATAGAAAGTATGAATGAGAGTTCATTATGTAATATATGTCCTAAAGAGCATCAGTAACCTACAAACACTAAAAATGGTTTACTTCTCTTATGTACTATCTGTGCTTGCTTATGGTATACTTATATGGGGATCCAGTAGTGAAATAAGTGCGCTATTCATAATGCAAAAGAAAATACTTAGACTAATGCTAAATTTGCACAGGACAACATCATGTAAACCATACTTTCGGCAAAATCACATTCTTACGCTGCCAAGTCTGTATATTTTAGAAACTGTTTGTTTTATAAGGGACAATATTCACTTATATAGCATAAATAACACTGTTCATACACATAGTACCAGAAATAGTAATAAAATACACATACAGACTGCCAGAACAACAAAAAAGGTAAATTCCATACTGCATAGAGGCATACACATGTATAATAAAATCGCAAATAGAATCCACAGTAGCAGTCAAACTAACTTTAGGAAAGAAGTTAGAAATTTTCTAATTGAGCAAACCTACTACAGTGTGCAGGAGTTCTTTGACTCATTCTCTGAATAATTTTATCTGTATTATTGTAACACTATATTACTGTAACACTGTCTCTGTATATATATATATATATATATATATATATATATATATATATATATATATATATATATATATATATATATTATTTGATTCACTCTCTGAGTAATTTTATTTGTGTTTAATCTGTAGGCTATATATATAACTTATACTCTTATGACTGTAATGCTGTCTCTGTTATTATTATTTGTATTCATGATATTGTTTAAACCAATATTATTTGTATTCCCTATTTAAAAATTGACGAAGCCATGAATTTGTAAAAAAATTCTTACGGTGAATAAAGACATACATACATACATACATACATACATACATACATACATATACTCACTGCTAAAATAGCAGAGTATGCAGTTTATGGTGGTGTTATCCTATATCTGCTTTCTCCTCTTTCTGTCTTTCTCTCTTTTAGAACGTTCAAATTGTGTTTCAAAATCAATAACAATGTACCTTTTTGTGAAACAAAAATACATAAACATCTAATTTGTTCTAATAAAATGTAATAGATTAATAAATTGCATATTTTAATGCTCAGTAAAATGAGGGTGGAAGAGACGTAACTGAACCACAAAGAATGTTTGGTGTAAAGAGGTTATACAGCATACTTATATTACATAAAATATATTTGTACAATGGGAAAAAGAATAGTAATAGTCAGCTATCAGCCTTTAAATTTTGTGGCTGCCATAAAAAGCAATGAGAATATTGAGTTTGGAATTATGATTAAAATGCTAGAAACTCCTGGAATTGGAATTTTAGAAGGATTTAAAATTTTTTGTTTGTTACCTACTGACTATGGGGACTCAAAGCATTATTTTGGTGAACTTCCAATAGTCAAGGTTTGAACATATTACAATCTCTACCTTAGGTAAGTGGCGGAAAACAAAAATGTGCAATGTATATGTTCGTGCTATGGAATAATGATCTGGAATTGTAGTATAAAATATTGCTTCCTGAAATAGATTAGATCCAAGAAAGGAATAATACACACGTTACATTTATACATCTCGAATAACAAAAAGACAAATGAACTATCATTACAAGGTAGATTATGGTTGCAATTTTATAACATTTAAACTTCCAGATTTTGAACACTTTTCTTGAAAGACATTCACTATCAGCACATCTAGGCCACCAAGCTTGTCCATACTTGGCTCAAGAAAGTAAGCTTTGTCTAAACTTGATTTATCCCTCTTTATGGCTAAATTAAATCTTCTTTACTTCTTTCTTCCTAATTGCAATAATGCTTATTTTTTGGACAAATGAGAAAAGTTGGTTTAAAATAAGGTATTTTGTTCAGCAGTGCTGTGAGAAAGAATAAAAGAGGAGCATGGAAACATCTTCTTTTAAGGACAAGAACCTTTCTATCAGCAATTTGGCTTAATAAAGTTCTACATACCTGGACCAGCTCCATGGAAAACCTGACTGTTGCATCATAAATGTCAGCATGCACTGGAATATTCCCCAGGTAAAATGCAATTGAGAGAATTGTGAAACACCATAGTTTTCCTGAAACATAATATGCATGCAGTAAAAGTAATATTTACAAAAGTATGAATCAGGAAATTGAAATCAAACACCTCATAGCTTCAGACCACCCCTTTAGGAACATCATTTTAACCTTGGAGAGTGAATGTGTGGGAATGTGATTCCAGCAATGCCTTCTATAAAAAGCAAATTACCCCACCCCCTCAAAAAAAAATCATAAATTAGGGTAACATCCAAATACTGTTTTACTACTGTTGAAATCCTAGTTTTAAACCATAATATTTATGTGAAATTTAATATGTTCCAAAATTCAGGCTCTTAAACTTTATTGGTATTTTTTTTAAAGAAAATTACCTATGGTTTTAAAATCAACTTTTCCACTTTAACTTTTAATTGTAAACAGCATTCATAGATTAGATTATATTAGGTTGGATTGCATTGCATTCAGTGAGTTCACAAGTAACATTGGAGGCCAGTGAACATTGAGCATGCCAATTGAAATGTACTAACATGTCAATAAATATCCTGAATGGCATATAAAACACATTATATAGGCACAAAAAAGAAATACAGGGATAATGGAGAAATACAATCAAAACTTTCCTGTAATTATAACACTAGCATAATGTATATTTACAGATTCAAATTGAACTTAATTTTAAAGTTTCACCAGGCTTTTCCTGGCACATCCTACTGCTTAGTTATAATATAATGAGCAATGAATGGCATCTTTTGTCAGATTCTTCTATACATTTACATTTAAGTAGCTTTCAAATGTAATTAACAATGATTTGTCACTAAAGAAGCTAGAAACTACTTATACAGCTACCTAAGGATTAGCAGGATAATAAAATGAGCTAGAAACTACTTACACAGGTATATAAGCATTAATAGGATAATTTGTCATTCAGATAATCTTATATATTTAAACGAGCAATTCTTGTATATATATATAAATATATTCCACACAACTTGGAAACAGATCTAATGATTTCGGTCAAATTTTGTATTCAGATAGGGTTTTGCTTATTAAGTTTATCTATATAGGTGTCATTCATGAAAAAATGCAATTTTACATGTGACAATTACTCTAAACCTTATTTTGGTCATAATTTCTCTGTTAATGGGCAAATTTCAACAAAGGCAGAATATTAAAGGTCTCGTCAAGAGCTTTCAGAAAATCTAAAGAAAGCTGACTTAGCTATATTAGTCTATGCGTAACAGTCACAATTAATCAAAACTTTATTTTGGCCATAATTTCTCTGTTAATGGGCCAATTTCAACAAACAAGCCAGGATATTAAAGGTATTGTCAAGAGCTTTCAGAAAGCCTAAAGAAAGTTGACTTAGCTATATTAGTCTATGTGTAACAATCACAATTAGCCAAAAGCTTATTCTGGCCATAATTTCTCTGTTAATGGGCCAATTTCTACAAACAAGCCAGGACATTAAAGGCCTCATGAAGAGCTTTCAGAAAACCTAAAGAAAGTTGACTTAGCTATCTTAGTCTATGCATAAGAGTCACAATTATTCTAAACCTTATTTTGGCCATAATTTCTCTGTTAATGGGCCAATTTCAACAAACATGCCAGGATATTAAAGTTCTCATCACAGAAATGGCTCCTACAATTAGGATGAAAATTTATATTTAGTTAAAATTTTGCTTTTCAAGTTTATCTAAATAAGATCTTCTCTCAAAAAAAAAAAAAACACAATTAAAAAAAGGAAAAGAACAGAAAAGCTGAGCGAAGCTCGGTCACCCAGGTACTATAGAATAAAATGAGCCAGAGACTACTTACAAAGCTACATAAGCATAAATAGGATAATTTGTCATTGAGATAATCTTGTACAGAATAAAATTATTTTGAGCATAACTACTCTTCAGCAGCAATTTTAAAAGCATTGAAATTGTTAACTTTTTCCTTAAGATCATTAGAAAGAACATGAAATATTTTGATGGTTTCTTAACATACCTTTCTGGAAGCAAGAAAGTTTTGCACCGGGGTGATGGATGTTCCTCTTTTGTCTAGCATTTATCCCATGAATTTCATTGTTTGTTATAAATGTGGATCGATTGCATGTAAAGACTTTTAGGATCGAGAATATATACATGCAAGTTAAGGTTAATATTTTCAGTCTTCTAAAAAGATCTTTACATGAACATCTGCTATGGGAGTTGGATTTAATTCTTATAACCTTCTTTTATATGAGGAATATTCATTTGCTCTCTACTGAATTGCTCCAAAATAAAATTCCATATTCCATTACAGAGTTAAAATATGCATAGTAAACCAATCTGTGTCTATAGATCTCACATTTGCCAGTGCTCGGATAGCATAACAGCAGAGTTGAGTTTGGTTAGGATATACTTAATGTGAGCTTTTCAGTCTAAATATTTGTCTACAAGAAGGCCCAGAAATTTGATGTTGTCTAATTGTTCTAATAACTTGTGATTTATCTCAGCTTTGATCGGTGTGTGATGTTTGATGAGTTATAAATGATATGGTGATGCAGAAGCTCAAGGGCATTGTAACTACTGAAAATGTGTGTTCAATTGGAACTTATTGGTCTGAAATATGATTGGGAAATTAAGAAGCCCTTTCTTCTCAAAACAAGCTTGACTGATTTTAGTTAAAATTTAATCAATCCAAATTTCAACAACTATGGTACACAAACATGCCTGTTACATATTAAGCATGTTTGGATCCACTTACCTGTTTGAGTTTTTCATTAATGAAACCTGTAAACCTGGTCACAGAAGCCAATTATCTGACAACAACTTAAAATGTAGTCTTTGGCTTTGTACAATAAAGATAATTACTCTGAATAAGGCAAAGGTCATTACTGGGAAAAGGGTAAAAAAAGCTTGATGTCTAAATCATGATGGAATACAATTGTAAATATTAAATTTTAACCAGCATATACTCAAAAGTGGCCAAAGAGAAAATGGAATATTCATTTGCTCTATTAAGCACTCAGTAGAATGCAATATGAAATATTATTCCTATGTCACTGTTACAGGTCAACACTGTCAACTAAAAGTGTAAACCCTCTGATATTGCAAATTGTGCAACTGCCACTGCCACTGCCTTTTCTTCCACCTGTGTTGACATTCCATTCTGCTTGCTTGCAGCGGTTCGGGCATTGAGCTAAAGAGTATGATGTCACAGTGCATGAGTTGAGGCTGTCTTTTGTAGTTCATAGCTTAAGTATGTTTTACAGATGTTTTACCTTTAAATACAGTCAAATTCTTTTGACTTTGAGAATAGACGCAAGAGGACTAGTGGAAAAGGGGGCTTCTTCTTCTTCTTTTGGATATAAAGATATGCACAAGAGGACTGATATGAAAAGGACTTTTCTTCTTCTTTTTCTTAAAAGGCTGTTCTTAGTGAAGTCTTCCCTTATACATTAAAATAAGTCAAAGACCTTAAAATTGGGACCATTTAGAGAAATAAAATCAGCATAAATAATTTGAATTTCAGTGTAGGTTATTCCATTCACCCATTGGAAAATTTATAACTATGTAACTGCTTAAGTCACCTCTAAATATAACTCTTTCCTGATTACAGCCTTAAATAATTAATCAAATGAAAATCCAAATATCACTATTGGATTGAAAAATGAATTCCAATAGGTTAGAGGTAGCTACTTGAAATAACCAAATAACTAATCAGTTTTGTGGGACATTCTTGTAACAGTGACATACCTTCCTTCATTGCCAGTCTGATTCTCTTCAAGAAATTGATACTGACACAAAATACAATAGCTCTGTTACACAGACCTCTCCTTGAGCTACAGTAAGATATCCAAAAGAATCTGGAAAACTGACAAGCTAACCTATGACCTAATGATGATAAAAGTTAGATACTACACTATGATTTATGTGTCTGTTTTCTATATGTCTATTTAGCTGTTTTTATAACACAGAACTATATTAGATTATATTAATTACAACTTAAAACTTAAGCAGTAAATACCAGTTTCATCAGATTTTCACTGATATTTGCCATATTAAGGTATAAATGAAGATAGCTACTATGCAGTGACCTTGTGTAGCTGCCCATGAAAGACAGAGAGAGTAGGGTGAACATGGTGACCTTACAGGTGACCTTACTCAGCTGACTAGTAGGTCTGGACACTAAAATAAAATGGTCAGTTTTCTATGATTATGCTATCCTCTACTAATTCTTATTACTACCTCTCAATAGTCTGCAAATTATGTGTTACATTATGACCAACTTGGGAACGGTAATACTGCTACCATGACTGTCAGATGAAGCAAAATTTATGTGCCTCTAAGCGTTTAAAAATTATAAATTAAAAATATTTTATCTTCATGCATCTATACAAAAGGCAATGAAACGTTTCTCACTGCATCTGGAGACCAAACAATGCATGATACTAATTAGTAAACTGAATGCTTTGATACACACCTCTCTTTAACGTCTGCATTGCTAGAACATTTAATTGATCAAAAAGAGTAGTATGGAACTTGACCTTGAGGCTGCTAAGCAAAACATGCTTAAGATCATAGGTTAACCCTGATATACTTCAGATATTGCCCAAGTAGGTACCCTATTGACCTTATATGAAGCATGGGGTTAATTCTCTTGTTACTGGGTTACCAGTCTTCCTGGACTTCTGCAGTGTTACACCACATTGACAATGTTGCAAGGTATGTTGTAATGAAAAATGGCTCCTTCAATTAGCAGCCAGTATTTTAATTACATATTTGTTTAATATTTATGCTAATATTAGGCTGTGTTAAATAAATAATATTTTTAGAAGTATTAGTTGGTAATTTATTTTTACTAATAGCTAACTGATGAACTTTAAGTCCAATTAAATCTCTTTTTTCAGTTAAAACTCAGGGGAGTAAGAAAGAAGAGTATAACTTTAAAAGCACAATTTTGAAATAAAAAGGACCTTATCTGGAAAAACCTTTCACATAGTAGATTTGCTCTTATTTATTATGATGTTTACCAATTGACAAGCTAACTATATACAATCTTTGAAGAAGCAAGATAGTTATCTCCATTAACAATTTCCTGAAAGGTCCATGCTAGGGGTAGCAAAAAAGTGTATTCCAACATTGCTCTTTGAAGAAAATGTTAAACTGAACTTTAAAAAAAAAATAAATAAATAAACAAAATGTGTGTGATATATTTTCAGGGAACATACTGCCCCTCCCCCTGTTAAATCCAAAGCCACTGTATTTTGGACTGTACTATTTTGGGCTTCTACTGTAGGTACTATTTTGTGGCATAAATGACTTCAAAATATTTAAAAGCCATTGATAATGGCTGGTATGTATTGGAATACAATAATCACAAAGGGGAGCCTCCTAAAAATTTTCTTATAAATTGTAATTTGCAATTTTTAAGCTAAGATGAAATTTCTTATATAAGACTGAAAAAAAGTTATTGCCTGTGAGTTTGTTTCAAATAAATATAACATTAAGAGCAATGTTTATGGAGACCCTGCTAAACATTCGTGATTTTTAGGTGCACTGCTGCATGTATACATAGGGTTGAAATTTATTGAATTTTACATTGGCTTAAAATTTGTACAAAATTAAGGATAGTTTATACATAGAGCATCCTAAAATTTCATGATATTTTTTTTTGTTATTTCTGCAAATACCTAGAAGTTTAAAAATGCCACCACAATGTTTCCATCACAAAACAAGCACAACTGAATTTAATGTTGTGCATACACTCACTATATTGTAATACTTTAAATTATGCTCATTAACCATTTTATAAAAATACCCACAGCAATTAAATAGTTACAGCTGCACCTCAGACAAAATATAATTATTTATTGAATAATAAAGCAGACTTCTCTAAGAACTCTATAAGAGCTGGTTGGGACGAGGGATGTATCAGGGGTTAAAACTCCGTCTCTTCATCCAGGGAAAAAATTGAGTGCACAGTCCTCTCCATGGCTCTTTCCATTAGGGCAATACCTTGTTTCCTAAAAAGCTACCCCCACGACACTTCCAAGACATACCTGATCTCTCATGGGTATTGGGAACCACTGCCCCATTGAGACCAATCCAATCCAAACAACTTCCATATGGGAGATGCTTGAATGTTTGGCCTGATGTACTTCTAGTAATGTCAGAAGTACCATAAGTACTAGGGGTCTGCAGCACCCACATCCAAGCTCATGAAGTGTAGCCATTATGCTGAGAACATTAACCTGGCAGTAGGCGTGTGCTTAACCATAATGTGACTGGGCATGCAGTCAACAGTTGTAGACCATTTTGTTTTAGGCTTGTAATTATCACTATATTGGAATTAAAGAAAATAATTTGCATCATAGGGACTAGGAGAGCATTAGGAATGCAAAGCAATGTTTTAACAATGGGAAAGAGATTCATTGTAATACAAATAGCATACTGGGGATTTTAATAGTAGAGAAAGAGACCATTCCTTTCCATTATACTTTTATAATGTCCATACAATTTATATTCATTATCATAATTCAAAATGTGAATGAAAATACTATAAGAGCTTAAAAACGTTAATACTTAATGTCTCTCTGCTTTTAAACAGTTAATACAAACACCTTTCATGTGATTTTTGCATGCATGTTCGTACCACTTCATACAGAAATGTCTGGTAAATTTATGTTCTGTTGTGCAAATATAGCAATGGCTAACATAGTTGTGATTCATTGGAGGGTGACTGTTCACCGGCTTTTGAATACCCAGAAGCACTCTTGCACACCTTATTTGTACAGGAAGCCAAGGAATTGTTGACCTGAATTCTATCACAAGTTCCCATGACAAACTTTTAATAAATTTTCTTCATTTAATTTGTTGGTTTCCTGTATTTGCTTTATACATGTAAAGAGCATTAATTGCAGCAATATTCAGCAGATCCTAAAAAAGTGACCATGGCCATCAGCATGTGTTTTGCGCCACATTATATTTTTGGCATAGCTGGCCCACTAAATCAACTCCAACTTTAGTTGTATTGTAACAGGTAATACTTTCAGGTTTCCTGTGCATTCCTATTTCTTCTCAATAGTATCATTGTGATGCATGCTGGATACCACTAATACAGACTTATTTTTCTTTAGACACTAAGATACTAAGGTACAGTCTTCTCTAAATCTAAAGAGAGATGCATTTTCTTCAGTTTCTCTATTTCATGAGAATTCTGGAGATATTGCAACTATATTCTTACAAATAGTGGCAACATAAGCTAGTTTATTTTCATGCAACAAACAAATACATTCAGAGAAACAATATTATTGATAAAAGGTAAATAGCTGTCAATAACAAAAGCCTGTGTCATTTTCAAAAGCAACTGATGTACTGGTTGTGAAAAGAAGAGTGCCTAACAACTACTAAGAAGTTTGAGTGTGCGCAAAATTTAGAAGTTGAAGTAGAAAAATCCGAAACTTTTGTGGTCTACATATGTAGAGATCACACACCTGCTGCAGGGTTAAGGAAAACTACCATGGTGATTTTAGGAACATGGACTGAAAGCCATTAATTATCTTTCCATATAGGGGAGTGTGGCCCAAAATGACATACTTTTATTTAATAAGCAATTAATATTTTGAATTTTCAAGTAAAAATCTCACAAACTAGCTTTTAACAATGACTAAACAGCATAATGTGCATAAGAAATTTGTCATTAAAGACAACTTCTTCAAATGTGCATTTAGAAAAATAGCACTTAGTGTATCATTTGGGCTACATGGTTGGACAATATGATGGACTATCTTTTATTTCAAATATGTTCTGCCTTTTATTACAGAATAACAAAACATGAAAACTAAGTACAACAGTGTTAAGCATACCTTGGGATTAGTTGATATTTAAGTAAAGTAAATAAACAAAACTTAATATTATCATAGAACTACTTCTGAAAGTTGGAATTAAATATTTTTCATTGATAAAACATACTAACATATAAAGCAATAATAACGCTAATGTTAAAGCTCACAAACTGTTTAGTTTGCTCTGACAAACCAGCACAGTCAATATGACTCCACTTTGAGCAACGTGACCATTTTAGCCATGTTTCATATGATTTTGATTGACTGAGTACATCATAACAATATATACCAGCTGCATCATCACCACCACCACCGCCGCAGTCACCGCCACCACCACCACCACCACCACCACCACTGCCACTGCCACTGCCACTGCTACCGCCACCACTGCCACTGCCACTGCCACCACCATCACCACCACCAGCTGATTCTTTTTCTCCTTCAACACTTTTATGTTAATTCCTAGCTGCCTTGGCCATTTCTTGGTCACAGTAAAACATGTAGGTCTTGGAGAAAGTTCTTGAATTGCATCTGGTTACTCTGGATGTGTAGATTACTGTGTCATTTTTCTCTTTGTGACGTAGATCAAATGTTATGTTCATAAACTCAAATTTAACTTGCAGATATTAAAGATACAACCACACATGGAAAGATTTACCTTTGTAATGTATTCTTTTACTATTAATTACTCTTGTAAAAATTATTAAGGTGAGTAGTTGAACAATGTTCCATACTCCAAAGTTGAACTTACAACTTCAAAAATGTTTTTCAGGATCCTAATGCCATCAAATAAAGTTAGGGAACAATGAACAGCTAATGGTGACATTGTAGCCAACATACCCACAACAATAAATTAAAATTCAGTATCTATTAACCACCATATTAAAAGAATGACCACTATGTCATTTCGCCCCCTGTTATTTTGGGCTACTCTTCTCTAATAATGAAAACTGTGCATTACATATTCAAAATACAGATTGTCTTGAACTGTTTGCTAATACATCAGTTAGCCATTGAAAAAATGTTATTTATATTGGTCATTAAGAGATAACTGAGTAGCTAGTCCACATTTACTCTATAATAACAAAGCAATCTTTTCCCTTTGCAATACTTTATTTTAACCACAATGGACATTAGTTAAAAGTGCCACACCGTTTGAATATTTTAAAAGTATGCACTTCATTTACTTGAAAATTGAACTATTACATAACAATAACAATAATATAACTTTCTCAACTTTCTTTTTTAATTTTACTAGTAGCAATCTTATTTCTCTTGTATATAGTTGGAATACCCCATACTTAGAAAAGGAGATGTTCTTTTAGCAGCTGGTTCTATACACATAGACAAATGAAAAATTATGTCAGCTTAACAGCTTAAAGTGGGTAAAATAACAAGTTTGGTAATTTAAGTTTATCTTTCGAGGATGTGACATAATTTCCAAGAAAATCCTCCATTCCATATTACTCTTCATGTGGAAAATATTTCATTATTCTTTATTTTTTCAAAAATGACTAAAATTTTAATAAAAACATGTTTCAGATTTCTGTAACAAATAAAATGCATGTATTGAACCTAGTGCAAATAGTCTGGAAAGACCTCTTTATTCTGAATGACTTGTGTGTAATTGGTTAACTATAAGAGATAGACAAGGTTTTACTACACAGAAAAATGTCACCAGCCGGGATTGTTCAGGTGGTAATGTCTGTGGCCCACATTTAGCAAGTCCCGGGTTCAAATCTTATGGACTGACCAAGGTGATTGGTTTTCTTTTATTGTGGTTTCCCTCAGTCATCAAGGTAAATAGCAGATTGAATTGTTAATGCCATGACTCAAAGTTCCACTTTAGGTCTAAAGGAATAGAAAAATGATAAAAGAGAATACTGTGTCATCTATTCACAGGCAATAAAAGGAAGTAGACTGGATAGCACCCTAATGGTGACTGCCCGGCATCTGTAGAAGCAGAGCTACAGCTCTCAGTGTGTCTCCTTGTTGCTCACCAGCCACTTGTTGTGTACTGTCATCTCATTCCTTCTGCCTGGGGTCTGGTATATAAAATCTGAATCAGCGATAAGTGTGGAATCCTTACCAATATGTAATCAGTCAGTCAGTCAGTCAGTCAGTCAGTCAGTCAGTCAGTCAGTCAGTCAGTCAGTCAGTCAGTCAGTCAGTCAGTCAGTCAGTCAGTCAGTCAGTCAGTCAGTCAGTCAGTCAGTCAGTCAGTCAGTCAGTCAGTCAGTCAGTCAGTCAGTCAGTCAGTCAGTCAGTCAGTCAGTCAGTCAGTCAGTCAGTCAGTCAGTCAGTCAGTCAGTCAGTCAGTCAGTCAGTCAGTCAGTCAGTCAGTCAGTCAGTCAGTCAGTCAGTCAGTCAGTCAGTCAGTCAGTCAGTCAGTCAGTCAGTCAGTCAGTCAGTCAGTCAGTCAGTCAGTCAGTCAGTCAGTCAGTCAGTCAGTCAGTCAGTCAGTCAGTCAGTCAGTCAGTCAGTCAGTCAGTCAGTCAGTCAGTCAGTCAGTCAGTCAGTCAGTCAGTCAGTCAGTCAGTCAGTCAGTCAGTCAGTCAGTCAGTCAGTCAGTCAGTCAGTCAGTCAGTCAGTCAGTCAGTCAGTCAGTCAGTCAGTCAGTCAGTCAGTCAGTCAGTCAGTCAGTCAGTCAGTCAGTCAGTCAGTCAGTCAGTCAGTCAGTCAGTCAGTCAGTCAGTCAGTCAGTCAGTCAATCATAAAACTGGCTATGTCCTTTTTAAATTACCAGTATTTAGTTACCTTCATATACCAACATGCAATAAATCAGATTTAGGATTTAAAGGATATTTAATCTGGGAACTAAATCTGTATATTTTCTATTATGTTGTACATACATTGTAGCTCTTCTTAATAAACATCAACAGCGTAAGGCTAACAGGGAAAGGTTATGATGCTAAGAAGTAGCTTTCTAATCTTTTGCACTTTTGTAGGGAAGCTTTGGTACTTTATATTCCTGTCAGCAGCACCCTGCTGGTACAGTGTGCCTGTACATGCTGATGTCAATGATGCAACACTCAGCTTTTCTATGGAGCTCATGCAGGTATGTCAAATTCAACAATGAATTTCTATCAGGTGTTCAGCTACTTTCAAACTTTCCTTCCAATACTTTTGCATGTCAACAATAGCCCTGTTAGTACCACTTATCTTATGTTGAGATTTGTGAACTTTCTTTTTTCTGAATAATTCACCATTAAACTTTTACAACAAAAACAGTAGGTTTCTTAAAAAAAAATATGTGCAAATATATGCATATACAGAAAGTGTAAATATAATATATAGATTTATAATAGCTGATATAAATAATACAAATATTACTTAAGAGCAAGAGTCTTGACAGCATTAACCTAATACCCAACATATATAGGTGCCTCAAAAAAGAAACACTGACAGTGCTTAATATGTTGTGCAGGATGGCAAAATGATAAATTTTTAAGAAGGAACCCTTGCCAAAACATATGGTTTGGATGCTATAGTGCATTGAAGCGTGAGATGGGCATGTGCTCACATTTTGTCAATAAACTTAACGTGAGTGACACACTTAGCAGTCTACATTACACATGGGCTCAAACCGTGTTCCTCCTACGTCATTGCAGAACTACATTGGTGGTGTTCAGTCTCATACACATAGGTGCAGTTGTCTTTGAAGATTTTCAGTTGCTCCATGGACTCGAACAATAAGGTCCTCCACTGACGCTACAAGAATACTATACTCATTGTGCAGTTCCACAGAAAATAGTCAGGGGTGTCTGATTTGATGATCATGCCAGCCATGGAACTGGTCCAACTCTACCAATCCATTGATTTGGATATGCAACTTGAGGTGATTCTGCACATTTACACTGAAGTGTTCTGGAGCTCCATTGTGTTCCAGATGGCAAACATTTAATGATATTAAATCCAAAAGGGTAGGCAAAACATCTCTAATAAATGTGAGATTCATCGATTTTGTTAGTCCCTTAGGCAGTAGATATGCTCAGGTTGTTCATCCACAGTACATAGATAACTGAAGGATTGCAAACTTTCCTAATTAAGATGCAAAAATGAATTGGAACACGTCAAAACTATTCGTTCTTAGACTTCAATGGTCTCCAGTGCCCAAACTGTGCTTTTCTGGATAGGGGTTCCATTTTGGAATTTGATCACTGTGCCTTCCCATACAACATACTAGGCATTGTCTATTGTGTATCTAGATCAAATTTACATCTGGTGTTAAAACTGTGTACAGAGGAATGATTTACAAATTCATTATGTTTATCTTAACTTACAAAAAATATATATATATATATATATATATATATATATATATATATATATATATATATATATAGCAAAGATAATGTCATTAACTTAAGTTTTATAAAGCTAGGCTTACATGTTTTCTGTGGCTCTAATCCTACTATTAATCTAAGTTTTCTTTTGCTACATTTTTTGACATTTTCTTCAAAGACTGATCCCACAAAATAAGTGAGGATGAAAGCAGGCATACTAGGATATCAATAGCACATCTTGATTTATACATATCTTCAATTTGCATAAGAGATACTATAATGTCCATTAACCATTTAAGTCATTTTGTACAATGATTGAAATGGGTGCAATGATGTTCAAATAAACCTGGGTCCATAGACCACAGAGCTACCCAGCATTCATCTTTTAGGATATGGGAAAAGCCTGAAAAAAGCCTTATTCAGGTAACTTACTCTGAGATTCAAACTTGGGACTTCTTGATGTGAAGACATGCTATAAGATTGTGTAAGTTGATTTTCAAAATGAAATATTTATATAGTTAGCTGAACTTGATATTCTGTGTGGAGATGTGTACTTTATGTGTCAAGCAAGTGTGTGTATATATATGTTTAAGTATATTACTTCAGAATTTATCAATATCCTGTATAGTGATGTGTATATAAAACTCTGTATTTAAGTATTTAGCCCAGAATTTGCAATGTATACAGTGACATCATTAATCTGCAAAAACAATAATACAGTGTGATATAATATATATAATCTTAAAAATATAGTAATGTAATAAGCATGTTACACTTTCTCTGAGATTTGACCTTTTTAAGATACAAAACACAATAACTTCAAAAGAAAAAATCACAAGATGTTTAATAATATCAGGCTGAGATTAATCAGAACTCAATTTGTACAGTAATTGAAGAATTTTTTTCTTTAGAAAACCTCCACATCAATGATACATACACCAAATATATTCATTGCACACAAGAAAACTCAAGACTAAAGACTACCTCTTTATATGAGGCCAAGATTTAGAAATTCCTGTGTAGTATATGGCATGCAAAATAATAAAAATTTATTTAATTTAGTTTTGAATTGTATATTATACAGTGGTTTTATTTCCTGTGGTAATTTATTATATAAACAAATTTCTCTATGGGCAATGCTGTTGAGGCTTTTGTTAATCCTATGGGAGTTAAAATGCAAATTATTTGCTATTCTGGTGTTGTGCAACTGAAAATCAGATTTTTTTTTAAAGATCTTGCATTCTGGTGGACAAAGCATACTGCTTCTAAGATACACATAGAAGCAACAGATAATATTTTTAATTCCTGAAAGATGCCCTTGCTGGGGATTCAAATAGGTACTTTTTTCATTATCCTTCTAATTTTACTTTGAAGTTTAAATACCTGGGCTTCTTTTGGTGATGCACCCCATAATGGTAATATATAGCTCTGGCCTGCATTGCGTAGGTGCACCATCCATGCATATGTACATTAGTTGAGCATTGTTTCTTATCATATTATGTTCAAAAAACAAAAGTTTACGAAATAACAAATCATGAATTACACTTAACCTCTATAATTTTTCACAAAGTGAAAAATGTAGTTATCATGTTTGAAGCTTACTTCTAGGAATCTGAAAGAATTAAATCACTTTTTAATTGTGTTTTTAAAATCGAAGAATTGAAAATGCTTTTGATATATTCGTATTTCTTGATCCAGTAATGGTCATTGTGTATGTAATCAAAAACTCTTAAAGATGTAAATATATGAACATAATCCATCATTGCTGTTATTATTAATCAAAAATATTATTCTGTTAAAATAAAATTACAATTTTCACATTAAAAATTTTGACATTTCTTTGTGCTATCATGTCTTTTACTAGTCCTAAAACATTTTTGTCCTCAGCTTGTTGGTAGAACTAATCCTTGAACATTTTATATATTACTCTTATTTCCAGTCATCCCTCTTTTATTCAGTAAAACCATTTTAGACTCTATCAGATGTAAATTGTATTTTTCTGTTAGTAAAGCACTTATTGCATGGCTAATAAACCATTCAGAAATGACATCCTCTTTTTAAAATCTGGCATACTTTACCCCACTTTGTTATGTTGCATAAAGATGTAGGCTTAAGTTTTCTAAAAATATTAACAATCATAAAAATGACTCAAATCACTATGAAGGCATATTCATATTAATTTATAAAAAGATTCAATTAATAAGAGTGTACTTTGCATTTGGGTGTATTGTTTAATGCATAGGTAACCACCGAAATACAAGACTAATAATAGTTACATTGTGTTAGTATTCAGTAAATGAGTGCTTATTTCAATGATAATCTATACTTGGTACCAGTTCCATTAAGTTGACCCCCATGCAAAATAGTTGACATGAGTGAAATTAAAATTTTGAGTCAATTTGCAACAGTTAACGTTTACTAAGTACATATTTCAGAAGCCTTCACCTTCATCTTCAGCTTCATGTTGACTGCTGGTATTGCTCAAAGTGAAACTTACTTCTTCTTGGTGTTTTATGGATGGATGGATGAATCTTAGCGAGATATTGGATGGCAAGATTTTAGAATTCCTAATTCTGACTTTGTTCTTTTAAAATACAATATTTGAAGTTTATCCCACTGCACTGACATACATGTTTTTTAACTTCTTCTCCATAATCTAGCCAATATGAACTCTGGAATAACCGAGCTACCAACTGAAAATGTACTGTAGAATTACAATTTATCAGTTGAAAAATCGGTTAACTTATGAAAATTGAGAATCAAAACAAAACTTTATATTTTCTGAAGTATATGGTTCCTCCTAAGTAATGGTCCCCTAAGCTTGCTTCTCCCCACTCCTGCAGTTCATTTCAAGCCTGATTCCTAGGTACAGTAAAACTGTAACCAACATTTTTCTGGTGATTTTTGATTTGTATAAACATACTAGTTTTTAAATACTTAAGTGTGTGCATGTGCATGAGCATGGGCACACATGTGTACCTGCCCATGTGTGTGCATGTGTATGTGTGTCTTTTTTCTTTTCTTTCTGTTTCTTTTTCACCCAGAAATGCCTAGATTGATTGCTGTATAATTTTGTGTGACATGCTCCAGATGTTACTTAAACTAAAGCTGTGTGGCATACTAATTACTTCATCCAGAATAAGGGGGTTAAAATGAAAATATCTCACCTTTATTGAGCTCTCTAAACATATTATGCAATATAAATGTACAAATAATTAGAAAAATGTGTAAAAGATTATACCCATTTTTACTTTCCCTACTGGTAAGTAGGGAAAGTATTGTATTCCACCCAAAAATTCGATGTCGAGGTTACACCAGAAATATTTGTTTTGAGACCCCCTGAATCAAAAAAGCATTTTTAGAAAAAGGTCTGTGTGTGTCTCTGGACAGCATAACTCAAAAACGAAAATTTGGCTAAAAACCAAAGTTGGTATTTAAGTTTAATGTCTTTCAAGGATGTGACATGAAGATTTTGAAGAAAATAGCCCCACCCTAAACTACCCTTTACATGGAACATTTTTCAAAAGTTTTGATTTTCTTGTAAATGGCTCTAACGCTTTTGATTAAAATGTCATATGTTTGAGATATTTTTATGACAAATGAAATGTGTATCTTGAATTTTCTGGCTATAGCCCCATAGTCGTATTTACTCTGGACAAATTTTGCATAACTGGTAAACCATTAGAGATAGACCAAATCATACTGTACAAAAAATGTAGATCTTGCTAAAATACACAATTTATGTCCAAATACATTTTCTTGTAAGGTGAACTATTTCGGAGATATTCCTTGTTATCTGTGTGAGTTTTGGAAAACATAACTTTCGTAAAATGGATCATTGTTGTTCATTTTTGTATATGTTAAATATGCAATGACAACAGAATCTCAACATTTTAAAATATTTGACTATTGCATAAAGCCTACTGTATTGTAACATTCCCCTTGCACCTACAAGGAAATAAGCAATAAGATAAGTTGTGCAAATGTTTATCTTAACTAACACGAAGAAGATATAGGAATAAGCATTTGTAAAAATGGTTAGTACAAGAGTAGAGAAAGTCATGTGAGTGCAACACATTAGATTTTTTGTTACTAGTATTCATATTCTAAACCAATTAATATCTGATGGATTATAATCTGAATCTTTAGTGTAATTTTCTGGTTATTTAAGAACCAACACACATTTGTTTAATTGTGTAAAGTATTTATGCCTTCATTTTTGCTAATATTTCAGAAAAACAGTTTTTAATCAGTGTAGACCACATATTACACATAGAGAGAGAATGTGAGTGAGAGAATGAGACAGAAAATGGGGGGAGAGAGAAATATGAGAGAAGTAGAGCATTGAAGAAATGGGGAGAGAGAGGGAGAGTTAAAAAATTAAAGGAAATAGAAAGACAAGAATTCTGTAGGTAATGCAGCGAGTTGAGAAGAACTGTGGTCTGTATTATGTTCATTGTACTGCATGTAAATATCAACTAATGATGATGTTTATTATGTTACAATAACTTCTTTATCAAGATGTGCATCCAATTTGTTTTTATATTGAGATAAGTAATGTCCATATCATTGGAGTCATCAAATTCTATGAAAGATGTGTGCACATAAAATGCTAATTATCACAAATGTTAAACATGATAATGTGTTTTATAGAAAATTGCTGAGCAAGAGGATGGTAACTTCATTGTATCTCCCGTAAGTGTCCATGCACTGTTGGCAATGTTACAACAAGGAGCTGGTGGTAATACAAAACACCAACTTGATCAAGTAATTCATGCTGATGAGAATGTTACTAGAGAAGGATATCATAATCTTACTAGGAATTATCAGGTTAGTATTAATGCACTAATTGAAGGAATACTAAACTGCGTTTTAGTATGTAGCTCATGGTTTCTGTGTAAAATAGATAATTGAATATAAATATAAAGATTTATCAAATATACACATTTATTTAAAGAAGGAATGATGCAAAAAAGAAATTTATTATGTAGCAAGGATTTTAAGAAAACTCACATCTCGCATAGTTATTACTTCAAAATTATTTCCAGTTTTTTATATATTATAAGCAGCATATTGCAAAAAGTTCAATTCTACAGAACTTGCATATAAAAACCATCCCTTGTGCACAGTGTTTTGATTTCTAGTGGGTGAATTTCCTGTTGCTCCATTTTGTTACATAAATCATTTCATTTTACCCTTCATTCCTTTAGGTTTCTTTCAGGGTTGGAAGCATTGGCAAGTATCATGACAGCAGCATGGCAGGGCAAACACATGTGCTCTGGAAATCTTGTCCCCGTACTGGAAGGCTAGCCACTGGTTTCTGGGCCCCCCATGGGATGGTAAAAGTCCAAGGGGGGAGGGGAGCAAAGTCGGGCTCTGCTGGTATGCTTCTAACTGGGAAAATGTAGGGACCCTGCCCCTTCCTCTGTCGTGGCAACGTTCCAACTGCCTTTAGGATCCACTCACCTCATCCACCTTCCCAGGGGTGCTCTATCAGGGGCATAGGCACAAAAGATTGCCTTTTGGTTCAGGTGCAAAGTTCCCCTCCACAAGTTGTCATTGAGTCATACATACAGTTCATTACTTGTTGTTCAGAATATTTACTTTTAATTGTATTTACATATGAGCATGTTAGTCCCTTTAATTGTCTGATGGCATTTGTTTTAAAATCTAATATCTGAAAATGTGTATCAGATGAACAATGTAACTTCATATATCTTGTTTTTGTGTTATTTGCTTTTTCCTTAGAATACCTTATTTATGGTTAATTTGTTTTCACAATCTTAATTTTTCAGCGCTCTGGGATGTTCAGCACAATTGAATTTGCCTCTAAAATGTTTCTAAGAAGTGGTTTCGATATCCTTTCCCACTTCAAAGAGTCCCTAGTTACAGATTTCCAAGCAGATATTGAATCTCTAGATTTTGAGAATGCTCAAGCTGCTGTACAGCACATTAATTCCTGGGTGTCTGAGAGTACACACAATCAGATTACTGATCTTTTTCAACCAGGTAAGTCAATAGTATTATTTGCATGCTTTATCTTGAGCCTGAAGTCCAATGCTACTAACAGTCCAAGTCAAGGAGACCTGTGCTTTGACAAAGTAACAACTGAAAATCATTGTACATGCTCCAGTTCTATCACTTATGCATTTTACTTTATCGTGTTACCTTTGTCGCTATT
>CM060966.1:140248222-140345722 GCA_030765045.1 Tenodera sinensis | reverse complement strand
ATAATAATAATAATAATAATAATAATAATAATAATAATAATAATAATAATAATAATAATAATAATAATAATAATAATAATAATAATAATAATAATAATAATAATAATAATAATAATAATAATAATAATAATAATAATAATAATAATAATAATAATAATAATAATAATAATAATAATAATAATAATAATAATAATAATAATAATAATAATAATAATAATAATAATAATAATAATAATAATAATAATAATAATAATAATAATAATAATAATAATAATAATAATAATAATAATAATAATAATAATAATAATAATAATAATAATAAGAATAAGAATAAGAATAAGAATAAGAATAAGAATAAGAATAAGAATAAGAATAAGAATAAGAATAAGAATAAGAATAAGAATAAGAATAAGAATAAGAATAAGAATAAGAATAAGAATAAGAATAAGAATAAGAATAAGAATAAGAATAAGAATAAGAATAAGAATAAGAATAAGAATAAGAATAAGAATAAGAATAAGAATAAGAATAAGAATAAGAATAAGAATAAGAATAAGAATAAGAATAAGAATAAGAATAAGAATAGAATAAGAATAAGAATAAGAATAAGAATAAGAATAAGAATAAGAATAAGAATAAGAATAAGAATAAGAATAAGAATAAGAATAAGAATAAGAATAAGAATAAGAATAAGAATAAGAATAAGAATAAGAATAAGAATAAGAATAAGAATAAGAATAAGAATAAGAATAAGAATAAGAATAAGAATAAGAATAAGAATAAGAATAAGAATAAGAATAAGAATAAGAATAAGAATAAGAATAAGAATAAGAATAAGAATAAGAATAAGAATAAGAATAAGAATAAGAATAAGAATAAGAATAAGAATAAGAATAAGAATAAGAATAAGAATAAGAATAAGAATAAGAATAAGAATAAGAATAAGAATAAGAATAAGAATAAGAATAAGAATAAGAATAAGAATAAGAATAAGAATAAGAATAAGAATAAGAATAAGAATAAGAATAAGAATAAGAATAAGAATAAGAATAAGAATAAGAATAAGAATAAGAATAAGAATAAGAATAAGAATAAGAATAAGAATAAGAATAAGAATAAGAATAAGAATAAGAATAAGAATAAGAATAAGAATAAGAATAAGAATAAGAATAAGAATAAGAATAAGAATAAGAATAAGAATAAGAATAAGAATAAGAATAAGAATAAGAATAAGAATAAGAATAAGAATAAGAATAAGAATAAGAATAAGAATAAGAATAAGAATAAGAATAAGAATAAGAATAAGAATAAGAATAAGAATAAGAATAAGAATAAGAATAAGAATAAGAATAAGAATAAGAATAAGAATAAGAATAAGAATAAGAATAAGAATAAGAATAAGAATAAGAATAAGAATAAGAATAAGAATAAGAATAAGAATAAGAATAAGAATAAGAATAAGAATAAGAATAAGAATAAGAATAAGAATAAGAATAAGAATAAGAATAAGAATAAGAATAAGAATAAGAATAAGAATAAGAATAAGAATAAGAATAAGAATAAGAATAAGAATAAGAATAAGAATAAGAATAAGAATAAGAATAAGAATAAGAATAAGAATAAGAATAAGAATAAGAATAAGAATAAGAATAAGAATAAGAATAAGAATAAGAATAAGAATAAGAATAAGAATAAGAATAAGAATAAGAATAAGAATAAGAATAAGAATAAGAATAAGAATAAGAATAAGAATAATAATAATAATAATAATAATAATAATAATAATAATAATAATAATAATAATAATAATAATAATAATAATAATAATAATAATAATAATAATAATAATAATAATAATAATAATAATAATAATAATAATAATAATAATAATAATAATAATAATAATAATAATAATAATAATAATAATAATAATAATAATAATAATAATAATAATAATAATAATAATAATAATAATAATAATAATAATAATAATAATAATAATAATAATAATAATAATAATAATAATAATAATAATAATAATAATAATAATAATAATAATAATAATAATAATAATAATAATAATAATAATAATAATAATAATAATAATAATAATAATAATAATAATAATAATAATAATAATAATAATAATAATAATAATAATAATAATAATAATAATAATAATAATAATAATAATAATAATAATAATAATAATAATAATAATAATAATAATAATAATAATAATAATAATAATAATAATAATAATAATAATAATAATAATAATAATAATAATAATAATAATAATAATAATAATAATAATAATAATAATAATAATAATAATAATAATAATAATAATAATAATAATAATAATAATAATAATAATAATAATAATAATAATAATAATAATAATAATAATAATAATAATAATAATAATAATAATAATAATAATAATAATAATAATAATAATAATAATAATAATAATAATAATAATAATAATAATAATAATAATAATAATAATAATAATAATAATAATAATAATAATAATAATAATAATAATAATAATAATAATAATAATAATAATAATAATAATAATAATAATAATAATAATAATAATAATAATAATAATAATAATAATAATAATAATAATAATAATAATAATAATAATAATAATAATAATAATAATAATAATAATAATAATAATAATAATAATAATAATAATAATAATAATAATAATAATAATAATAATAATAATAATAATAATAATAATAATAATAATAATAATAATAATAATAATAATAATAATAATAATAATAATAATAATAATAATAATAATAATAATAATAATAATAATAATAATAATAATAATAATAATAATAATAATAATAATAATAATAATAATAATAATAATAATAATAATAATAATAATAATAATAATAATAATAATAATAATAATAATAATAATAATAATAATAATAATAATAATAATAATAATAATAATAATAATAATAATAATAATAATAATAATAATAATAATAATAATAATAATAATAATAATAATAATAATAATAATAATAATAATAATAATAATAATAATAATAATAATAATAATAATAATAATAATAATAATAATAATAATAATAATAATAATAATAATAATAATAATAATAATAATAATAATAATAATAATAATAATAATAATAATAATAATAATAATAATAATAATAATAATAATAATAATAATAATAATAATAATAATAATAATAATAATAATAATAATAATAATAATAATAATAATAATAATAATAATAATAATAATAATAATAATAATAATAATAATAATAATAATAATAATAATAATAATAATAATAATAATAATAATAATAATAATAATAATAATAATAATAATAATAATAATAATAATAATAATAATAATAATAATAATAATAATAATAATAATAATAATAATAATAATAATAATAATAATAATAATAATATTTATTTCATCCAGTTTATCATACATATGATTTTGGACATGTCAGAAATACAATTACATATTTACAAACTGGTTTCTCAGATTTCCTTCAAGTCGTATAAACATTTATTAATCAGATACATCCTCAACTTCCCTTCAAATTGCTGTTTAGAAACTTCAGCTATGGATTTAATGTCTTGTGGTAGTTTGTTGTAAAGTGTGATTCCAGAAATATATACATCTTTTAGAGATACACTTTTATTCACACTATACCTAAAATAGTCCATGTTTCCTCTTGTATAGTGTTCATGAATTTGGTTGTTTTTGATTGGTTTAAACTTATCTATTACATACATTATTGCTCTGAATGCATAGAGAGAGTAGATGGTAAGCAGTTTATTATTGATAAAGGTTTCCTTACATGATTCCCTTACTTTTAGGTTAAACATGATTCTGATACATTTCTTTTGATATATAAGCAACTTGTCCATATGCGTTTTTGCAGCAGCACCCCAGATTTCAATTCCATAAAGTATGTGTGGATAGAAACATCCATAGTATATTAGTTTCAATATATTACTGTCACTGTAATTGCTGAAGTATCTAAGTAGATATACTTAGATAAGCACTTTATGTCCCAGAATCAAATAACCCTTTGATGGCAATTATTATATATTTATGCCAACAAACTTACTGCTGGTGTTTTTAAACATACAAGTCGTGTGTGTCTAAAACTATCAGTAGTAAGTTTGTTGGCATATATAAATAATAAATACATTTTAAGTTCCTTAGAACACAAAAAGAATCAATTTTAGAGGATGTCATGTGTGTATGTGATTGTTGTTTGAGGGGATTATTTAAGGATACAATACAAAGATTTTTAACAAAATTCTTCCACTTTAAACTTCATTCTTTTTATTTTCTAAACATTAATTAAACTGATTTTGTTTAAAATATCACATGTTTAAGATATTTGCATGACTAATAAATTAACTACAAATAACCTGTAAATAGCCTCTTTATACTGAATGAATTTTATATATATCTAGTGAAACACAACAGATAGACAACATTGTAGATCTCATTAAAATATACAATTTGCGAGGGTTGTTCAGAAGATTCATGACCTGGTTTTGTTTCAACAGTGTGAAATTTACCCATATGCCATCACCAATGCTACACTTAGTTTAACTAAAAAAGAAGCTATATTTGATTGTGGAATATGTTGCTTTGAATTAGAAATAACTGAAGCATGCTATTTTGCAGATGACATTAATACAGATTCTGTACTAGTATTGGTGAATGCCATATTTTTTAAAAGCTATTGGGACCATCCTTTTTGGAATGATGTTGAAAGCAAGAGTTTCTATGTAAATGCCAATGAAGAAATACAGGTGCCAACAATGCAACAACAAAACTTTTATCAAGCAGGAGTATCCAGTGAAATGGGAGTAAAATGGCTGCATTTAAATTTTGAGGTAAGTTTTCTGGGCTTCAAAGTTAATGCAGTTACTGTATTTTAGCAGTAACCATAGTAGATGCATTAAAAATGTGAATTATTGCATCTAACTGTACTAAACTAATTTCTGGCATAAGTGTACTTCATTAGTAAAAAGATGTAGGCCGAAAACACCTAACAAACTAATTGCATCTCACCTATCTGGAAGACAACAGTGCTCCGAAATTAACTATCTTGATGGTAACAACATAAATAAAATAAAATCAGCAATGATGGAGGTAAAGTATGGAGTTCCACAGGGTTCTATCTTGGGTCCTGTTCTATTCATTATATATATAAATGATATACCAACAGGGAATAATTTTAATACAATAAGCTATGCCGATGATACTACTGCTTCTTTATGTTGGAACGATACCTTAAATACATTGGTAAATACCATTAATGACACTAATCACACTATGACGCATTATTTTGAATGTAATAAACTAAAAGTAAATGAAAAAACCAAAGTTATGGTATTTGACATAGGAGGAAGAAATGAAGTGAATGAATCTATTTCCCCCATGCTTAATCTGACACTGACTGCATCTCATCCCTTATTAGGATTAAAAATAGATAGTATGCTAACCTGGTCTGAACACATTAACGGTGTCTATAATAAAACAAGTAAATACATCTACTTCTTCAGACTAATGAAAAGATATGTGAATGAACATACAATGAAAATTATGCACCATGGGCTTATTTTCCCTGATCTCAGTTATTGTATAGAAGTTCGGGGTGGAGCTGCACAGGTACATTAGTAATAGAATTTTAATTTTACAGAAGAAGTGTTTAAGAACTATGTTCAATATTCGTAAACTAGAAACTTGCAGAAATGTGTTTATTAAGGAAAATATAGTAACCATTGTGTCATTATATGAATATAAAACCATTCTTTTAACTGTAAATAGCACAAATGGTATCCAGATGAATAGTGAAATACATCCACATAACACAAGGCAAAATATGGACTTTCATAGAATAACAGTGAATAAAAATAAAATAAATATTGATCCATATATTATAGGCAGTATACTGTACAATAAACTACCTGCTAAAATTAAATCCTGTACAAAAAATTGTTTTAAAAATAAACTAAAGCAGTATCTTATTTATAAATGTTTGCATAAAGTTGATGAACTGTAATTTGAATTGTTATAAGCTATGTATGAATTTTTATTGTTAGAAACTATGTGTATACTGTGATACAATTGTTATTTTTATTATTATAATTATTATAAATCTTTTTTATAAAATAATTTTTGATCTGTGTAAACTTTGTAAATACTCGCATTGTAAATAGCCCTGACAATGTCAGACACTCTGTATGAGTCTATTGACTACTGCTACTACTACCTAAAATGACATAGTTTTGTGTGAAATTTTTAATGAAATGTGCTATTTAGATGGGATATCTATGGCTGACACAAAATTCAATGGCGGATGGCAGGAGAATTTGGTCAACACAAAATCCAATCAGAGACTTGCCACACCTTGCAGTGTTGTGTACTTACACGCTATGAAATCATGCTGGTGATATAAATATCATTTGTGTCCAAAAATTTAGTTGCACAACAGGAAAGACAATAGTAGTGGTCAAGTATCAGCCGCCATTAAATTTTGCGTCTATCATAAGTTGTGTGTTTCTACATGTACATGACACTTATGTGTTCAATAGAGCATTCGTGACTACACGTTCCTGTGTGTACTTCCCACTCAAAGACATGGGCTGAGTTCACTGAGACAACTGACACGTGAAAATTGGAACACCATCTTCTCTTACCAGGGATATAAACATGTGAATGTCTCTATCCCAAAGTTTAAGTTGAAAAAGGAAACACAGCTGATTCCATTGCTAAAATCCGTAAGTAGCATCTTGTGATTACATTGATGTTTGTGGATAGCAATTAAGTTATTGAATACTCTTAAAAACTTTGAGATGTTAAAATCCCTTCCATTTTTGTACCTACTGTTGGGCCATGGACATACCCTTCTTATAATTTAGTTCCAAATGTAACATAGAGAATTACTAAATTATCTTTTCTATATGTATATTAATGAATGATTACCTCGCTCTTATTGCTTAAATATATTGGTGATTACCAACCTAATTTGACTGATTAAAATTTAACTGTATGACTATGACTCATCAGTAGCTTAGATTTTGAGTAAGTAAGGCAGTATTTTGGTTTTGTTCTTTCATCCTTCTACCTATCAAAGTAAAAGAATATCAAGTGGAGCAACAATGTAGCCAAGGCAAAAGTTTATTAAATCACAGGCTTAATGTACAAAAGCAGAGTAACTACATCAGATGTAAATATAATGCATATATAATGTATCTTAATTTAAAATTTATTGATAACAAAGTTTATGAATGCTCATATTTTCATTGAGAATTATATATAGTATAACCTGCCTTCAACAGATCCCTTATTAAGTGGAAATCTTTTATGGTCCCATGAATTTAAGGGTGAGAAACATATTAAATTCCCTTTATTAAATGGAAACTGTCTTACATGGAAACGGAAATCAAAGTTTGCCTTTTAATGGAAAATTTCCAGTTCTGGAGTGCAGAGTTTAGAAAATTTTCAGGCAGCCGGTGAAAGTCTGCATTGTCTGCTCTGAGTATGTAATGTTTAAGTTGAAACATAACCATATTGCTGCTATCTGATCAGTCTGGGAGGGGGTTGCGCTAATAATGGTCCAAATACTGAGAAACCTATCAGTCTTCCTTCACTTCATAGTTAATAGTAAGCACGGCTGATTGTATTTATTTTCTCACTTTCTTTCTCTAATGACTTGTCACACAGCATGGAATTCAGAGCTCTTAACAATACACCTCTAAACTTAGACAACAGTGATGGTTTAGTTCAGCTGTAGTCACCATGGCTTCAAAAACAAGAATTGTACTAGATCTTAACACTAGAGTGAAAGTGATTTATGCTAGTGAATGATAAATTGAGAGTAAAGCAGATCATGAAGGTGTTCAATGTAGGCAAACCTCAGGTTTACAACATATTAAAGAAGAAAAGGGAAATTCTGAAACAGTCTGAAAATTGTGCTAATGGAAAAACAGAGAACTTAAGAAAACTGAAAATCAGGACATTAATGACATAGTGTGGTAGTGGTTCGTTAGTGTTAGGGCATAAAATCACTGCACATTGGGGCCTATGTTACAGGAATATGCTAAGAAGGTAGCTGAAAACTGGGCAAGATTGAATTCAAAGCATCTAATGGATGATTGGAGAGTTTCCACAAAAGACATCAGATAGGTTTTAAGGAACTTTGCAGTAAATTGAGTGATGTCAACACTGAAACCATTGCTGATTGGATTGCTAAAGTACCTTCAATATAATCAAAGAATATGAAAATGAAAACATTGCAAATGACAACAAGATAGTACTGCTCTTCCGTGCATTACCAAATAAACATTGGTTTAAAAACTGAGAAATGTTTGGGAGGAAAATTGTCCAAGGAACCTAAGTATTTTTATCTCAGGTGAAATGGAAAAACCCTTAGTGATTGGTAAGGCTACTGAGCTGAGATGCTGCAAAAACATTGACCTTCAGAACCTGCCTGTTGATTGGAGATCCAATAAAATGGTGTGGATGACATCACAGATCATGGAAGAATGGTTAAGAGCATTTAATAGATGAACAAGGAGACAAAACCAACATGTTCTGCATTTTTTTTGATAATGCAATATGTCATCCACACATCAAACTTTCCAATGTTCAACTTGCTTGGTTCCCTCCAAACACCACAAGTGTTACTCAACCATTGGACCAAGGTATCATTTAGAATGTCGAAGTACATTTTCATAAACTGTTAATGCAGTTTTTGCTCACTAATATGGATTTCACGTCATCCGCCTCTGCGCTAGCCAAAGCCATATTGACTCTATATTTGGTAATTTGGATAAGCCAAGCAGCAAAGAAGTTGCTACCAGGAACAGTGACAAAGTGTTTCAGAAAAGCAGGGTTCCCAATGGGTCAAGTTATTGACAGTGAAGAAAATGAGGATGAGATACAAGAATTATAAAACTACATTAATGAAGGTGCTTTCAATTGCAATGCCATAGAATATGTCAACATAGACAGTGATGTGTAAACTGAAACAGACACAGTTGTTATAGATACCTTGAGAATATGCAAAGTTAGAAAGAAGATGACAGGAAGATGAAGAGTGATATGAGCATGAGTTGGAAGACGAGTATAGACTAAAGACTCATCGGAATGCTGTGAAAAGTTTAAAGGAACTGCAGCAATTCGCCCTGCCGCAAAATGACTTGGATATGTTAGGTGTGACTTCTCAGGCTAAAGTGTTTGTGGAAAGTTGAGCAGCTAAGCAGCAATGTGTCCAGAAAACTCCTTGCCTACTGGAAAAAATAAGTGAATCGTGTATACAACTATTTTGTGCTCATTATATGTTATAATGTATATTACAGATATGTATGTATTGGAGCAGAAATGTCTAAATACACACAGTTGAATAAGATACATACATGTTTTACCTCATTCTGTCCACTTATGCATGTTCATGGTTTAATTTTGTTTATAGCAGGGTCTACTTTCATTAAATAGAGACCTGTCTACGGAAATTTTTGAGAGTCCTGTTTGATTCCGTTCAAGACAGGTATTAGTGTATATCCATATATGTTTACAGATATAGAGTTTATTATAATGGAATACTTCAGTACAGTACTAATTAATGCAGACTGAAACAAATCATATGAATGTACAGCTTTTAAATGGTTATAAATATAAAGAAAATCAAAATATTTTGTTTGTTAAAATGCTGTAAATTTAAAATAATAATAATTTATTTGCCCGCAGTCATGATATACATGTTTAAGCTTCATTCAGTGTTTACAGTTACATTTCTATTCCTTCTGATCATTGAAGTTATAATTGAAGTTCTTTATACATAAATATTAAATATATAATATTTCATCTTCTTCTTCTTCTTCTTCTTCTTCTTCTTCTTCTTCTTCTTCTTCTTCTTCTTCACCACCATCACCACCATTGCCATCACCATCACCATCATTATCATTATCATTATCATTATCACCATCATTATCATTATCACCATCATTACCATTATCATCATTATTATTATTACTAAAATATAGAATGATTAACTGGGCTTGTGGGCCATGGTCTAGTGGAAAATCTCCTTACAGACGTTTTGTTCAAAGCTGTGTCGAACATCATTAGTGGTGTGACTGTAGTATTCTACTACTCTCGACGACTGATACAGCGCCGTTTGGTTTCACAGGTTTTATACGCTTAGCATGTGTGGGTGTATGACAGTTGGCCTGGTCTTTGTTTATTGGCTTGCTGCGTGGGCTGGTTTAAAGTAAGGGCTGCTTCCATTGTTGTTGATTGTTGTAGAAGGGCTGGCATTTATTGTAGCTGAAGCTGTTGATGGCGTATGATTTTGAATTTGTTCTCCGGTTAGGTTTTTTGCATGCTTTGTATAATGCTGGATGCCAAGCTTTATTTAAGCTCTTTGTTTCTGTCTTCCTATTGAAGTTATCGTTGTGTTTGAAAATTTCTATGACTCCATGAATTAACGGGGCATAATAAAGAACTGTAGAAGACAGGATAGCTGTGTCTGAATACTGTTAATGTGTTCCTCCAGTGCTAATAATGCATGTGTTTACCCTACATTGTGTGGTCTCTATATAGACAGAGTTACATGAGCATGGAATTCTGTAAACACCTGCAGAAGAGAGTGATTCTTATGGATCTTTTGCTGAATGTAGCATGTTCTGTATTTGTTGTGTGCATTTGTAGATGGCGTGGATGTCGTGTTTTTTTAAGAAATTTCTCAATGCAATCAATAATACCTTTAAAATAAGGCAAATATGCTTTATTCTTCTCGTTAGGGTCAATTTGTTTTGGTGTAGAATGGGGCTTCCTTCTGGAGTGTAAGGCACATTTAACTTCTTGGCTGGTGTAACTGTTGCCCTGCAAGCACTATTAATGTGAGAAAGTTCCAGGGGAAGTAGTTGTGGTTGGCAGATGTGACTAGCACAATATACTAGTGTTTTATTAACAGCTGTAATGACACTAGTAGATCGTGCTAACCGCATCTGCTAACCACAACTACTTCCCCTGGAACTTTCTCACATTAATAGTGCTCTGCAGGCCAATGGTAAAACTAGCCAAGAAGTTAAACGTGCCTTACACCTCAGAAGGAAGCCCCATTCTACACAAAAAAGAAATTGATCCTAAAGAGTAGAATAAAGCATATCTGTTATACATCAAAGATATTCCTGATCGCATTGGGAAAGTTCTTATAAAACATGACATCCACGCCATCTACAAACAATTTCTGACTCAATTTTTTCATAGAAAGTACATTATGAATCCATGTGTGCATTGTGGAAAGCAAAAGGACCATTGTCTTTTGATACTGGAATTAAGAATCATTACTTGATGCCAATGAAGTTGAGTCTGGCAAGTAACATAACACTGTACTCTACTGTTATTTTGGAATGATTGTCTAGAGCACAGTATTATTTTGGAACTGGAATAGTTGTAACTGTAAAACATAACCATTTTCCCCAACTCTACTGTAATGCTAATATCTATGAAATCTGCTTCCTATCTTCGGCTTATAATTCACAGACTTAAACAACTTTCTTTTTTTAGGATATCAAATACTCTTAGAGATTATGTTCAAGCAGGAAACTGAAAAGCCTTTAATTTATTGCTGCTTTTACTACTAAGATTAATCTCTATACCTATGCACATTTTCAATTCTGTTTAGACACATATTTGAATGAACTCTAGTTTATTATACTAAACCTCTGCATGATTCTTCTCTGAATTTATAATTCTCTTTATATTAATTGTTTAAGGTTTCAGTTGATCATGCTTCAAGTTAACTGAACTGTTCACAATTTAGAATGCTAATAACTTTTATAATTACAGCTGGGTGTTCAAGATATGTTTGAAAATACAGCTGATCTCAGTGGCATTGCTACACCAAAAATCAAAGTATCACAACTACTCCATAAAGCTACAATTGCAATTGACGAACATGGTGTAACAGCTTCTGCAGCTACTGGTGAGTCTTAGATTGATGTTATATGCCTTCATTTCATGTGTTAAATTTCACAGTAATGAAAATGATTCAAACTGAAATAGAGAAAGTCAGTATAACAACAGGGGGTTTCAGGTGATAATATATTCTCCTGTATAAGGCTGAACTTTTTCTATGTTGTGACAGTTTTTGAATAAGTGGGTTATATGTATGTTGAGTTTAAGCCTCAGTGGCATAGTTTGTGTTGTATGGTTGAATCTTATGTGGATTAATTTACTTGAAATGATGAGACTTCTATATTCTTCACAGGTGGGGTGCAGGGAAAGTGATCATGGAAAAAATTATTTCCTTTTTAATTTTTTTGTTTTATTTTAACTTCTAAGAGCACCCTTTAAAACACTTTTGCTCCACTTACTTGTAAAGATTATTGGCAGAACATGTTTCAAGGAGACTTCCTCCTCATCATCAGCTGATCATTCTACTGACTCTTATCTGGTGCTTGCCATCCCCTTCCCCCGTTGTTTGACCTGCTATTGTTATTATTGGTGAGTTGTATAGTGTCATCTGATGTTGGTATTTTAAAATTCATGACTATTAAACTTCTTGAAAATGTGTATATATACACATATATTGAGTAGTATTGGGGTTGAGTAGTATTTTCAGACTATATTTGTTCTGTGGCTAAATTAATATCATAATCTTTAACACATTCTGATCTGGGCCTCATTTTTACAGTTCTAGTCTCCTGACTGGATGTTTTAAGCCTGCCTCAGTAACGTGATGATTAGCATGTCTGTCTCACGTTCAAGAGGTCGCGAGTCTCACTTAGGCTAAGTTATCTGGGTAAGGTTTTTTTCCGAGGTTTTCCCTACTCTGAGAAGATGAATGTTGGGTAACTTAAAGCTCCATGGACCTCGGGCTCATTTGAGCATCATTTCACCCATTTCATTTCATTCATTCGTGTGCTATGACACAATGTTGGAGGACGTTAATTCAAAAAAAAAAAAAAAAAAAAAAAAAAAAAAAAAGAACTTGGATGTTTTAAGGTATTTTTTTAAAGAATGGTAACTCCTGATGTTTCAGATAATTCACTGCCTTTTATTTTGCATTTTTATTATGAAGTTTACACTAAATAATGAGTGTAAACACAATATTCTTAAATGTCACATAAAACTGAAAAAATAAGAATTAAATAGTGCTTTTAGAAAAAACGAAAACTCATACAAGCAACCTTATATGAACAAAACAAAAAATAAGCTCTTTATCTCTATGAGGAAAACAATATTTTAAACTAAAGAAAATTGTAATAATGGTTAAATTAATTAATTAGAACAAGCGATAAATCAATATTTTGTAAACAGAAAAATGTGTTTGTTAACCATTCTAATTTCTGTAACACAGACAACAAACATTACTCAATGTACATATTTCACTAAAGTAACTTGTGTTAGGAGCTCTACCATAAGTGGCCTTAGTATAGAATGTTTCAAAACAATCTGTTATACACATTGGGCAGCAGTAATTTGTCTCCTTCCTTTTCCATTTTTTTATACTTTACTGCAAGCATAGCCCATTGCATGTCATGAATGTTGTATCCCAAACTGTGAGCATAGCTTGCAGTTAGCCTGGAAAATGTTAAAAATCTTGTTGAACCTTTTGAGCACTTTAGCATGATATGTAAATTTACAGCATGTTTATTTTGGATCTCATATTTTTAACTAACTTACATCTTTTATTGTTTTATATCTTCTGTATCTGTTGGTCATTTTAGTTATCAAGCTTGATTTAAAATTATTCAAATTTCCCAAATGTTTAACGTACTCCAATTCTTGTTATGTTCATCATGTGTCAATGGGATGTGAACCAGACTGTGAATTAAACAATGAAAGATGCATGTTGATATGCTAATGGGTTGAAATTATTATTTTTAACACAATTGACCACATGTGTTGGTTTCCTGTATATTCTGCATTCTAATCTTTCCTTATTTCTTATGATTTTCAAATCCAAGAAAGGTAACCCTCCATCCTGTTCTATTTCCATAGTCAATATAATTTATCTTGCAAATTCAATAGTTTCAAAGCATCTTGGCAAAAACATCGTGTATATGAACATATATGAAAGTATGTGTGGTAATGCTTTTGTAATGTGTATTTGTGAATTACTCTTATATAGATCTACCAGCAACTGAGATATGAGGTTATCCATAGCTAAGCCCGAATTTTGTTGATAGAATTTTGTATTAAATATGAAACTATTTTGTTTGATGCATAAGTCTATTAACAAAATGTATTCCTTGATTTGCGATTGTGAAAAACTGTGTTTTGAAAACTAGTCTATTAATTTTTGTATCTTTTCTGTGGGAATGCTTGTAAATAAAGAGCTGGTGTCTAAGGGTACTAAGGCTTTGTTTGTCTTAATGGTTTTATGTTTTAATTCATCAAATAGTTAAAAAGTATTGTTGATGCAGAAGGTGTCGAATCTTTCAATGGAATTCAAGTTATTTACTAATAATTTGGTTGAGTAAGGTTGGTGCTGATGGTAGGCCTCATGCTATCATCCTTTTTTATAAATCTTTGGTAGGCAACATAGCTCAGATAGCTGTGGATTGCTGGGTATGAGATTATTTATTGTTTTCTTAGGACTGATCAACCTACCTTTGTCTTCTGTACTGCAATTAAATAAGATTTTAGAGTATTCATGGGTATTTCTTTATGTTGATTTTGTAGTAACTTATTAACTCTATATAATCATCTTTATTCAATATAACTGTTTTGTTTCTTTGGTCTACTTTTATGTAAGCCACAGGTTTTTTTATTTAATTCAAGAATCAGGTGTTTCATTTTTGGGTCTACTATATTTTAAGGTTAACAATTGTTGCAACACTTGACATTTTCCTTTGTCTGCCAATTTGTTATTATCTTTCATCATATAAGTGGGAATTTCAACATTAGCAATGTAATCTTCTACATTATGTGTTAACTTTCACATGTTTTTAGTCCTTTACTTAACAACTTTAAATTTTTGGTAAAAGATTCAATCTGTAAGTTTACAACATTCTGTTGATGGTTTTATCATATTATCCCCATTGTTTTGATCTTTTTGTTTTCATAAATGTTACACACAATTAAATGCTTCATCATTTTTAATTTTATATTCCATATTTTATTTTATAATTATAACAGTAAGATTTTTATAAGTATTTCCAAAACATGCTGTCTAATTAAACAGTTACTTAGCTGGTTACTTAGTCAATCCTCTTGTACCATCCGGTGTTCAGGTTTTTAAAAGAGCCTTCGATTTCACACAGTCTCTTCCAAGCTTCTTTGCTCCATTCATATCCAGTCCTTTTCCCTTCAAAATCCCTTCAGTCCAATCTTCCAAGGAATATCTAAGCCTTCCCCTTGAACTCCTTCCCTCCACTCAAGCTTGCCAAGCTTATTTTGGGATTTTCTCTTCACCCATGCATTGAATGTGGCTTATTGCTTATTTTCTATTTGTTGTTGTATAAGTTGAATTTTCAAATTTGTTCTTATTCTCCAATTTCTAATTCTATCTCATTTAGTTTTATCTTCCACTCTTATCAAGTATCTCGTTTCATTTGTTTGCAGTTTGCCAATTGACCCAGATGTTAATGACTAAGATTCTCACCCATAAATTAATGTTGGCACACAAGTTGTTTTATATACTGTTAATTTAGTCTTATTTGAGATCTCTTTCTTGCTAATGAAGTTCTTATTTAAAGCATGATACAATTTTCCAGTTGCTGCAATTCTATTGTTCACATCACCATCTATTCTTCCATCATTGCTAAATAGAGATCCCAAATAAAGTTTGTTACTTATTTGGTTATCTCCTTTCCTTATTTTATTTTGTGTGTCTTAGGTTCTCTGTCTATTACCACAGACTTGGTTTTACTGGAACTAATTTTCATGTTTATATTCTTTAATTCATTATTCCATACATCCAAGTTATCCTGTAAGTTTTTTCCTGAATTTGCCAGTATTATCAAATCATCTGGTTAAGCTAATTGAGACATCTCTACAGGTTTCATAAGCCAATTTCCTACTAGTAGCAGTTTAATCTTCTTTGAACATGTTTTAATATCATTCAATAAAATAGCAATTGCAGAGGACTCAGAACACATCCCTATCTGACTCCCTTTATTGTATAGAATTCTGTTGACCTTGTATTATTTGTGTGGACATAATTTTTACAGTCATAGTAAAAGCTGTGTACACCAGCCATTAGACTTTCTTTGATTTTCTGTTTTTGTAACACCTCCCATTGGTTGAACCAGGGTACTCTCTCAGAAGCCTTTTCCAGATCAATGAAACTAAGATATGTGACTTTGTTACATTCTATAGTTTTCCCTGATATTTGTCATAAAGTGAATATCAATTTCTGAGTACTTCTAATGGGTGTGAATCTATATTGGCTCTGATCTACTTGAGGTTCAGTTTCTTGTGAAAGCCTATTTTCCAAAATTCTTGCATAAATTTTCCCTGGTACACTCAATAGAGGTATTAGTTCTGGCAAATTCTATTGTCTCCTTTTTTTAAAAATCGGGATGACTACTGCCATTCTCCAATCTTTTGGTATCTGTGTATATTTCCAGGCAAGGTTTACAATGTGGAGCAATAATTTCTCTCCTGTTTGTCCCATGTATTTAATTATTTCTGGGGTAATCACATCATGGTCTGCTGCCTATCAATTTTTGTTCTATCTATGGCCAATTGTAATCATGCCTTAGAAATTGTCTTCATGAGTTGTATTTTGATCTTCTAAGGCTGTGAAATTTCTTCTAATTAAACAGTATTGGAGTTATATCACATTGAACACTGAGAGAGAGAGAGAGAGAGAGAGAGAGAGAGAGAGAGAGAGAGAGAGTGAGGGGAAGAGAGAGGGAGGATTAATTAATTATTTTGTTGCTTAACGATGCCGTCAATTGCCAGGATCACATCAGTGTTGCCAGTGTGCCGGAATTTTGTCCTGCAGGAGTTCTTTTACATGCCGGTAAATCTACTGACATGGAGCTGTCGTTTTTAAGCACACTTAAAAACCATTGATCTGGGCCGGATTTGAACCTGCGACCTTGGGATCAGTAGGTCAGTGCCTAATCAACTGAGTCACCCAGACCAACTAAGAGAGAGAGGGAGGGAAAGGTGAATGCAGAATACTGCAGAAGAATAGCTTCTCTCCAGAAAATCTTATTTGTGTTCATGCAGTCTCCCTGACAAACTATCAACAGTTATTATTAACCATTAATTATGCTTATTGTTTTTATATGATTATAGATAAAAGGCAGTTTTTTTCTTTATTGATACCTTATGTTAAGGTTGGCCATGTAGATTCTAAATCTTTATTATTTTAATATTTTTTTTCTCAGTATACCTTAAGTGGACAACAACCTGTTAACAATATTACATCAGGTGACTTTTCTATTAAGTTTTATAATTGTAACTACTTCAATAATGAATATAAGTCCTTATAACAAACAGGTAAGCTTTTTGTTAAATTAACACCAGGTATTATTTATTATAATTGCTTCAAATAATGAATATAAGTGAGTAACAGGTTCCTTTTAACAAATCAGATAAATTTTCTTTTAAGTTAACATAAGTATTAAGAGGTAGAACTGGAACTTAAAAATTCAATGCCACAACTGGGATTTGAACCACAGACCTTCCGCTTGCCGGGCGGACGCTCTAACCACTGAGCTATTTGACAAACTGCCAGAATGGCATTAAATTCTCAAGCCAGTTCGTATTTCTCCTGGTAAACCACAAAGGCAGTCTCACATCAGAAACAATTACCCCAATGGTGACTTACTATTGTAAGTACTTTATATCCCAGGATTAAATAACCTTCACATGGTAATTATTATTTATTTATGCCAACAAACTTACTGTTGGTGTTTTTAAACACACAAGCCGTGTGTGGGCAAAGTTTAAGAGGTAGAACTGGAACTTAAAAATTCAATGCCACAACTGGGATTTGAACCACAGACCTTCCGCTTGCCGGGCGGACGCTCTAACCACTGAGCTATTTGACAAACTGCCAGAATGGCATTAAATTCTCAAGCCAGTTCGTATTTCTCCTGGTAAACCACAAAGGCAGTCTCACATCAGAAACAGTAAGTTTGTTGGCATAAATAAATAATAACATAAGTATTATTTATTATAACTGCCTCATGCTTAAAAAAGAAGGCAAAAAGGTAATACTGAACATGCCCACTTGATAAGTCATTATTATACTACAGGCCTCATATATGAAAGAGAGAAATAGGTATCTGCAACTTTATGTTTAAATGTTTCTTTTAGTTGATTTCATGTTAAAATATTGATAATTAATTATGCACTTGTTCCTTTGCAGGAGGAACTGCTCAACTTATGAGTGGATTCTTCATGCGTGATGCAGAAGAAATGGAATTCATAGCAGACGAACCTTTCCTTGTGTTTATCATAAATCGCTCTTTTGGAGTACCACTTTTTGCAGGAAGAGTTAACAACCCTCTGAATGAATAACAAAAAAGAAAATGGACTGTAAAAACTGTAAATTTTTACAATAAATCAAATAATATAATGTTGCTCCCAAGTAATGGCAAGCATAATACTGCTAAAAGCAAGATGAGTTTGCCGAAGAAGCAAGTTGGCAAAGTGAAATGCAGTAGACTATCTTAACTACACTCATCCATATAAGCATGTAAAGTATCTAAAGTAACAATAAACACGTTAAACTGTTAAACATCAATGGCTAATTTAACATTACTACAAATTTGTATAATATTTGAGTAAACTGTGATGTGAATTTAAATTTATGAATAAATTCTGAAGCTGTAAAATCGTTGTGTCCTAGTTATTGCCTCGCCATTTGAAGCTGAAGTCGTTGGTGACGTGACGTTGCCCTTAGATGTAGCTCGCCTCGGCTAGTTCTGCATAAGATCTCTTTATCTCGGGTTTGCGTAAGTGTAATGGACAACCCAAGAACAACTTTTCATATCCTTTATTTCAATATTTTCGGGAGATATGCCGATTCTATATGTGTATCTGTAGAAGCATCGCAATCACATCCGCGCAGCACGAACTCCCGTACTGGTCTCTGGTTGAGTACTGACTAGACGCTTCTCTCTTACCCATGCTAAGAAGCCGTTCGCTCCATTTGAATGTCATGACGTCATCCAAGAAAGCCTCGTATCCAAAATGCTATTTCCTTTTCCCGCAATTTAGAAATGTCCCTTTCTATTATAACATGTTCTTTTATGAATTTCAAATATATAATTACCTTTTTAGGATTAAACGATGTTTACTTTATATTTTATTAGATATATCGCGCGACTTTTAAGGTTTGTAGAACTGACTTTCGAACGTGTATTTAAACTATGCGGTATGACGTCATGACTCGTTAATTTGAAACCAATAATGCGTTTATTCTACAAATTTAACGACTATTATTTACTCATATCTTGCTCACCTTACAACACTTCCTGCTATATTATCTATTTATGTTATTACTCAATATTTATCGCAAATCTCATATCCGGCAATTAAATTAAAACGTGTCTTTTTCAAAAGCCCATTCGATCGGAAATCTAAATTTCGGTATCAAATGCCCCCATTTATATTATTTTATTATTTCATAATAAAATAATGTAAATGTCTTGCCCGAAAGAAAAATTAAAAATTACTCCTGTATTTTGAATAATCGGCAACACTCCCATTATATACAATTTTCAATTACACTGTTTTTGAAATTGGTTATTAACACATTTTCTCATTAATCTTTTTAACATGACAAACAATTATACACTTGACTTAACATTAATCCTTAAATACTAATTACAATATGTTATGGTTTCTTCTGTAAAGCTTTTATATAAAGGTTAAATTTCAAGAGTCTTTCTTTATACTTTCTTCTTTTAGTTCATGTTTGCTCACTTCGCTCTCACTATCACTTGCACTGTGATTTTTCACTTTTGTTATTGTAACACATATCTGTACTATATCCTTTAAGCACTAAAATGTACATATATTTATATAAATCCATTACACTCTTCAGACAAATTCTTTCTTTGTCTTGCTGTGATAACTATCTATACATCTAAATATTTTAACAAATGTTTACAAATTAAATATTCTGTTTTCTCTCTATGCGGAGATGAACAATTTAACAATCTTTCTGAAGCTGTTATTGTGAGCTTTATACAATATATTTTTAAGCTCTTTGTAGTAGATAGCAATTCACATTCTGCATTTTTCATGAATATGTAAGTACCTGACCAATGTATGGTTTTCAAGTAAGCTAACATTTAAATTTTATCTCAAAGCTGATTGGGCGCCAATATACAAATGACACTTCCAATTTTTCTTTTACATTAAATCAAGGTCCCAAGGCACCACACGGTTTCTTGTATGGTCGAAGGAGTTGTTTATGCCATCTTCCCAGACATTTTTCATTTTTAACATCTTTTAATTCATAGGTATGATAACCAAATTTTGATATAATTTCTGCAGGACCTTTATATAACAATTCCATCCTTTTGTTCCTACCTTGCAATGCACTTGATAACTTATGGTCTTTAACTAGTACCCAATCTCCTATCTTAGGTTCCCATTTATGTTTTCTACTCTTTTTCTTTAATTTTCGCTTCTCTGCCTTTTTCTTGATTCGTTCAAAAGCAATTTTCGCTCTTTCTTCCTCACTTAACTGAATGTCATTAATTTTCAGTGTTTTTGGTACCCCGATCAATATTGGTTCTGGTTCAATTCCTAACATTAATTTTATTGGTGCAAACCCAGTAGTTACATTAATGGTGTGATTGATAATCTTTTCTATCAATGGACAATATTTCACCCAATCCTTGTGATTATGATGTGTAAGTACACGTAAATAAATTCCTATATCTCGGAGGACACGTTCTGTTGGATTCCCTGATGGAAAGTATGATAATTTAGTTTTCTCGCATCTAATGTCACCCTGATCTTTCCATTGGCCTTATTTACAATACATAGGGGATTCACAAATTCTGAATTCGAAATCTCAATAACCTCATCTTCTAACATTGACTTTATAACTGCATCTACCTCTTCTCTTATTGTACTAGGGATAGCTCTCGCTTTATGTGTAAAAGGTTTGATGGGTATCATCTCAAACGAATGAGTATAAATATTACATTTACCAGGTTTCTCAGAGAATACTTCTTTATTTCGGATTAATATTTCAAACAATTTATCCCTCTGTTGTTCATTTAGTTGATCAGCCTGAGTTACTTTTTTTTTTTTCAACAATTCTTCTAATTCTTCACTACTCTCCCTATCATAGTACCTAGTTGCATCAGAAACCCTCAAATTGTCTATGAAATCATTTTTATCCCATTCTACATTTTCTTTATTATCGACTCTGTACTCTTTGACATTTACTTCAGTTAATTCCATAGCTCCTACTTTAACATATTCTACAAAGAATGTATCCCCTTGGATTTCTTCTTCCTCTTTTTCTCTTACAATAGTTTCTGAACTACTATCTTCCACAAAAGGCACTATAATGGTCTCATCTTCAACTTTCATTTCTAGAATCATGTTTTTAAAATTCACCACAGCTTCCCAGGCATAAAGACAATCACAACCTATTATAATATCTGTCACAAGTCTTCCTACAATCAGAAATAAAATTCCAAGTATTCTCCCATTTATTTCAATATTTATCATTGCTTGAAATTTTACTCTCTCTTTTCGTTTTCCCACAGCTAGCGAGCAATATATCCCATTAACTGGTAAAGACATTACTTTAAAGCCACTACTTTGTAAATTATCATAAAAATTTTGTGAGCATACTGTGCTATTTGATCCCGTATCTATAATTGCATTGTATTGTTTTCCATTTACTCCAATTTTGATTTTAGGTGGATCTCCTACTTTTTCGTTTTCGTCGTTTCTACTTTTCCATTCTCTTTTCTTTTGTATCATCATTTGCCTTCCAGGACTATTTTTTTCCGAGTACTTATCACAATCATTACTAGGATACCCAGTTCTCACTGAAGGCGCGTTTGACCGGGTCTGGCGTTTCCCTGATTTTTATGTATTGCTCCTGTACTATTTCCCAAATTGTTACTTCTGTTTTCCTGCATTAAATCGGGGTTACTTCCTACCATGTTTTTGACCGTGTTAATGGCCTCAACCATTTCCGCATTTTCGGGGGAATTTCGTCCATTAGAATACCTTTCTTCCTGTCTTGGTGACCTCGGTCTAAACTCATTATCTCCGTTTGTCCAATACCCATCATTTGAATTTCTACTATGTCCAAAATAACGTCCCCGTCTACCTCGATCAAATCTATTTGTATTCATATAATTCACCCTTATATTTCTTCCCCTTTGATTACCATTTCTATTTTGGTGACGCCCTTCCTGGTTATATCTACCTTGATTTTCCCACCGGAATGATTCCATCCTTGGTACTGGTCCTTTATATCTTTCCCTAACCTCACTTCTATTCTGATAATACTGTGCCCCTTGCCCGAAAGAATTTACAGTTTCTTTTTCTTCATATTTATTTCCGAATGCGTGTTTTGGCTTATTGACTTCTAAGGCTGATAATAATTCGATCATAGCTGCAATGCTATCGGGTCGGGCTATGATTAGGTAATGTTGAAGTGTTTCCGGAAAATGTGGAGTAACTATATTTATTAGATCTTTTTCATCTAAGGGAGGGTTCAACATCTTCGATTTTCTCGCTATTCTCATAAAATAGTTGACCATCGATTCCTCCGATCTAGGATTAAATTTTCCATTGCTTAATTCAACTCTAATATTAGCCTGCCTACTAGCTCCCCAATATCTGGTTAAAAAGATGTTCCTAAAGGTCCTGTAATCATTATTGTTACCCATAGAAAGGCCTAGCCAATTAGCAGCATTACCCTTTAGACATTTTCTTACTATCACCATCTTGTACTCCTCTGGTATACGTTTCACCGTGAAGTACTCTTGTAACCCTTCTAAAAAGGCTTTAGGATCCTCTGAATCTTCATTTTCAAAAACTGGAGGTGTCATTTCATTTAAGACATGGTTAGGCCAATGTAAATTTGAATTGTCACCTATCCCTGAGCTATTTCCGAGATCAGAATGGGAATTACTGTTACCTCTATTTTGCATCGAAATGTCAGCTGATACACCTGGTATTGCCTCGTTTCTTGCAACTTCATCACTAAGATTGTTGTGATTACCTGCATTTTCATTTAATTTCAAATTTTCTAAGGCCTCTTTTACCTGAGTAATTTCTGTTACTACCCCTTTTATTTTGTCTGTAACATCCTCCAAATTTCTAGCCTGCCTTTCACTTTCTACATTAGATCTTTCCATTCTAACTTTACACCCCTGTAGCTCTTCTCTAATTTCTTCCCTGTCTTTATCTAACCTTTGTACTACCTCTTCCCTTTGTTTGTCTAATTTATATGTTACTCTTTCCCTTTCTTTCTCTAATTTTTCACTAACTTGTTGACCTAATTTCTTTTCAGAATTCTTTACTTCTTGCCTTATTGTCTCTAATTCTCCCTTAACCTGTTCTCTATTTTCTTTTACTTCACTACTAACTTTATTAATTTCCTCCCTAACTTCGTCCCTAAAGGTTTCGAAAGCTCTCTTCTGATTTTCCAATTGCATTCCCAATTCCTGTTGTCCCTTCTCTACTTTCTGTCCTAACTCTTTACTATTTTCATCTATCTTTTGACTTAACTCTGTTCTTAATTCTTTACTATTTTCATCTATCTTTTTACTTAACTCTGTATTCATCTTTTCCACTGTTCTTAATTCTTTACTATTTTCATCTATCTTTCGACTTAACTCTGTACTCATCTTTTTCATTATCGTTTGAAACATATTCTCTATTTCTGACATAAATGCTGGCCTTTCTGAATTACTACTAAACATTTCTGAACTACCTCTAGGTGTTTCTCTAACGTTCTGATCTTCTAATTCTTGGCATATTCTGCTACCAATTACATTCTGATTAAATTCTTCCATCCTACTTACACTTTTCTCAATTTCCGGACTATCGAAACCTAAAAAATCAGTGTCACTGTCTTCCATTTCTAAGCTATTTACATGTGTTTTTCTACTCACCAAAATTTTCAATATTTTCACTATTTCACTTTAACTGCACTTAAACTTGTTCACTACACGTTTCACAGATGTTGACACGCTGGGCACCTTCTTGTCTGCTGGCTCGATGCTGATCTGGTCGTCTTGGGGTTTGGTCCATTCTTTCGAAGCCACACGTTGGGAAGCCAATTTGAAGCTGTAAAATCGTTGTGTCCTAGTTATTGCCTCGCCATTTGAAGCTGAAGTCGTTGGTGACGTGACGTTGCCCTTAGATGTAGCTCGCCTCGGCTAGTTCTGCATAAGATCTCTTTATCTCGGGTTTGCGTAAGTGTAATGGACAACCCAAGAACAACTTTTCATATCCTTTATTTCAATATTTTCGGGAGATATGCCGATTCTATATGTGTATCTGTAGAAGCATCGCAATCACATCCGCGCAGCACGAACTCCCGTACTGGTCTCTGGTTGAGTACTGACTAGACGCTTCTCTCTTACCCACGCTAAGAAGCCGTTCGCTCCATTTGAATGTCATGACGTCATCCAAGAAAGCCTCGTATCCAAAATGCTATTTCCTTTTCCCGCAATTTAGAAATGTCCCTTTCTATTATAACATGTTCTTTTATGAATTTCAAATATATAATTACCTTTTTAGGATTAAACGATGTTTACTTTATATTTTATTAGATATATCGCGCGACTTTTAAGGTTTGTAGAACTGACTTTCGAACGTGTATTTAAACTATGCGGTATGACGTCATGACTCGTTAATTTGAAACCAATAATGCGTTTATTCTACAAATTTAACGACTATTATTTACTCATATCTTGCTCACCTTACAACACTTCCTGCTATATTATCTATTTATGTTATTACTCAATATTTATCGCAAATCTCATATCCGGCAATTAAATTAAAACGTGTCTTTTTCAAAAGCCCATTCGATCGGAAATCTAAATTTCGGTATCAATTCAGTTGGATAAAAATATGCAAGTGATGTAAGTCTTCAAATATCTGACTCAATTTTATTCATAAGGTTAGAACAAATATTAAGGAAAATATTTTTTGGTGATTCTGATGGATATTTTAGGTTTAATTTCAGCAAGTATCATTTTCAAGTTGAATAGAAGGAAATATACTGCTAACAAACACTGATAAAATGAAATTAATAAAGAGAATGGAAAAGTTATACTTTATCTGTTAGAAAATGTTCTTTTGATGTCATTCATCAATCACATTCTATTGTACAGTCAATGGTAGAGTTATAATTTAAACTTCAAGTGTTTCTTTAAGCAGAGGTTATGTACATTACTCAGCTGTTTTTATCTTTGCTTGTGTCAGCACTGTTGCTCCAATGAAACTTGGTTGTGTCAACTTCCTTAAAACTTTCTAAACCTTATCAAAATGCCTTTGAGCAGTGACAATATGGAAAGGTAAATGTTTTATTAAAATGTAAACATATTTTTGCCACTTATCGCAGTTTTATAACACAGGAAACTTCAAAGTACATTAACGTGCATTATACAAAATTGGAAATCATTTTAAATGCTCACTATTCAGCATAATGGAAAAAAACAAATGAATCAGATACAGGCAACTCATTTAAAGTTCTTATTAAAATGAGTAAAACTGATGAGGAAACTATTAGGATTAAGATGCAAGTGTGAGCTTTTCATGCTTTGAAAATGCTAAAATATTCCTTGATACAGATATAGAAAAAATTACTGAATTTTTTGGATTTGAGTTCATAATGGCAATAAATGATATTTCAGTGAACATAATATTTTAGTTACAATTTTATTAAATATTTATTATAACTTTGTCAAATGCCAGTAAATCCAGTAGTTCTGCCCCATTATTACATGTTAAATGAAATATATAGCTGGGCTTGGAGAGCCTTGACTAGTAACTGAAAATCATACCCATGATGCACCCCATATAATAGGGTGCTTGAAGCTGGACATTCGGACCGCATCATCCTGCTCTCCTAAGTCTAGGGCTAGGAATTTGAGGAAAAATAATTTTTTCTTGAGTGTCCGAAGATGAGATCTAACATTATATTATATTTTAATTACGGGTCATGGTAGGCCAGAAAATGATGGTTGTTATGTGCCCTTTTTTTACGTTTTAGCTTATAGGTCCTTTTTAGCATTTTTTTGTTTGTTTTTTGTCTATAACAACCTTTTTTGCAACCTTGGCTTGTTTTATCCATATTTTTTCTACCTAGTACAGTTGTCTCAATTCCAATTTTGTTTAACAAACAAAACTACACACTAGAGCTGTATGCAGAACTGTTAAGATGGGCAGCGGCAGGATTATTCTTCTGTTGGTAACAGTATATTGAGAGTACCCTTTCTATGTATTCACATTGTTAGCTCGAGTAGAGGTAATGCAGATGTTCCGTGAGAAACTACTGAACCCTCACTAGAATATTCCAACAATGTTGTGATGATCTCAACGGGGTAGGTTGTATTTACATCTAATTTTTCATGCAGTTTCACCGTTTGTGGAAGAAATTCAGATTGCAAACATGCCTAAACTTAAACCTAGTAAAGCTTCTTTTCCCAACAGCTTGTATCAGCAGAGGAACTGTTCATTTTTGAAACATTTTATTAATTGAATATATAACTGAAACTGAAATTAGTATAATTGGATCACCTCTTTACATTATTTTTTTTCAGTCAGGTTCTTTTTCTAGAATATTTTAGGTTATTTTAGGGGTATTTTTAGGCAATTATAGGTCTGCAACTTCCAAGTCCTACTTTTAACTGACCAGAGTCATAGTACTGTTGGATAAGTATCTTGATATACAACTTCAGTCTCAGAGTAATGCAGTTGAAAGTAGCTAATTTTTATGACTCACTCTGTTAGAAGTATTTTAATCCAAGTTTCAAAACAGTAGCTTTCTTTACAGTTATGGTGCAATTGAGAAACAGCAAGGGCGACGCCTGGCCGAGCGGTTGGAGCTCTCACCTCTCACTAAGCTGGCCTGGGTTCAATCTCAGGGGACTGCATGTGGGATTTGTGGTGCACAAAGCAGCATCTGGGCAGATTTTCTCCACTTTCTCCAGTTTCCTCTGATATTCATTCCACCAACTATTCCATCATCACCTTTCCTTTTGTCCATTTTCCCTCTTTTGTATCATCTCCTTCCTCAGTCATACTAGGCTTTGAGCTGATCACCAATCCTGTCTATTCTCTGATCCAGAGTTTGTCTGTTCCTCAACAGGCATCTGACCCCAGGCACCAACTTATTCCTGGGATGTATAAGTCCTCCATGCAAGGAGAGTAAACAGGGAAGAGAGACAGCATTTAAAACATTTTTTGCAAACTTTCTTTGACTAAAAAATCCTAAAATATTGTGTTTTAGAAATGACAATTTAAATACACTAATAACACAGTTGTTGGGGACATGCTTGAGCCCTGTGTTGTAACAATTCCATGGTATATTAGAATGTGAGTTTAGAAGTGACAAAAATCAATCCCATAGAGGCAGTGGGAAACATTCCTGCAATAGTAAATTACAGTATATTGTAAAGTATGTAATATATGGTAAAGTACACCACCTTTAAATGCAATTGCACAGCAGTAATGCTAGGGGTGTACTCCAGTCCTGCAACTGATCTTAATTTACACAGTACATATAATTATACTATACCCATTTTACATTTTACACTAACCTAACTTTGCATATATGTTTTCTTTGGGGGCATAATTCACAACTTTTTTCCATGCGTATTGCTTGGCTGTAGCAAGATGGAGATGATTACTGTTCGATTCATTTTGCTCCTCCGTACACAGAATCATCTTGTTTATGGTACTTATCACTTCACTAACATGTAGAATACCTTCTTCCGTGTGCATGCCTCATTACTTCGGGAAATTCTTAGCAATGCAGTGGTTGCAGTGGCCAAGGTCCACGTTAGGGGTAGCAAAAAGTATATTCCAGTACCACTCTTTGGAGAAATTTTAAAATTCACTTTCAAAAATAAAAAATAAACAAATAAAAAGTAAGATATACTTTTGGAGCACATAGTTTCCCCTTCATTAAATCTGGGACCGTGGTATTTTGGGCTTTTACGGTATGTACTATCTGAGAAATCATTGAAGAGAATAAAGAAAGGAAGTTGGAGCATACCAAAAGGGGAAGAATTGACAGAAATTTCCAGCTGAAATCAAATTACAGGGTGTTTTGTTTTGCTTTTTATCATATACTTTATTCCTTGCCCTAGATAACTATCTATACCATACAGTCTTCATAATCATATTTTCTCAGAGTATTTTAAAATTGTTCACCTTTTAGTTTTAGTTTACTTTATTACCATAGAATTTCGTACAGAAATATGGGCATCATCAAAATATTTAAGAGTATAAGACAATATTTACAATATGAAGATTACAAATAACTTACACTAATTATTATTTAACTTAGAAACATTAACATCTCTATATAATCATATGTCACAACTCAGTTAAACAGAATATAGTCACATGAAAATATTAAGAATAAGATGTGTTTATACTTTTCCTGAATTATATTCTAAATATTCACTTACAGAGTAAAACTGATTTTTTCTAAAGAATTTGTGTAGTTCTGCCTTAAACTTGTTTGCAGAAGGTATGTCTTTTTGCTGACTTGGCAAGTTGTATAATTTTAAACCCATATATTTGATAGAGGTAGGAACTTTAGTAATTCTCAAACAATTTGGTTTTATGAATATACATGTATAATGTGTGTCTGTTGCATGTGTTTGAGTGCGTAGTTCAGCATTTGAGATATGATTTGCAGTATTAGTCTTCATATAAGTTAATAATTGTTTCATATATAACCTTGGTAGGGTCAAGACAATCAAATTGCTGAAATGATTTCTGCAGCTTTCTGTTCTTGGAATACCAACCATAATTCTTAATGTCCTCATTTGTAGCTTAAATATTGTCTTGCTGTTTGTAGTTATTTCCCCACAGTGTTGGTCAGTATGATAGTAGCGAATGAAAGAAAGCAAAGTAGCAGGTTCTGAGTACTGTGAATATTACTTGAGGCTTCAGCTGATTTAGAACAAAACAAGTTCAGCTCAGCTTCTCTGCTAACTTTTCAATATGCTTGTCCCAACTTAAATTTTTGTCTACCCATAGGCCTAGGAATTTAGTTTCATGTTCAAAATTTACCAACTTGGAACCAATTCTGATGCAAGGAAAGATTTCCCACTTTGCTACAAGCCTTGTGCTGGAAATTGAGTGCTATAGTTTTCTCTTTGTTTACAAGTAATTGTCTTTAAATCAGTTTAAAACTTTTACTACAGCTGATGTTACATTTAGATTAAGGCTGTCATCATCTCTTTCTGTAATGAAAATACTTGTATCCTCTGCAAAAAGTATGACTTTAGCATCCAAATTGTTATTAAGACACAGTGGCAGATCATTTATATACAGTAAAAATGGCAGGGGACCATGGGCGTCACAAAGGGGGGCAACAGGGACCACAGCCCCCCTTGGAAATTAATGCATTTAATGTGCAGTCAATTACTATTAGACTATTGTTTTAATTTTTATGTAAAGAGGAGTTTTTGTTTAGCACAAATTAATATACTTATCCACGTAAATACTATTACTAATATATTTTACAGTTTTTTGCAACAGAATAATGGATTAATAACGTTTGATTGCAAACTTCCAACATGCAGCCCTCCCCTGAAAAAAGGTCTGCCGACGCCCATGCAGGGGACCTAGAATAGATCCTTGTGGGACTCACGATACTACAGGTATTTTTGAGATAGCTCCTTATTGATTTCATTTTTGCCTCTTTCTATGAAATTAATCTCGACTATCTGCTCTCTCATTTCAAGGTATGATTTCAAGGTATGACTTAAACCAATTGATGGCCACCCCTCTTACACCATATTTATGCAATTTATTTAGTAGAATATCATGATTCACCAGATCAAAAGCTTTGGATAGATCCAAGAACAGTCCTATTCCAACTTCTCTGTCCAGCATGACATAGATATTTTCAACAAAGTTTATTACTGCCAAGCCAGTAGATTACTTGCTTCAGAACCCATACTGATTGCTATTAATTATATTAAATTTATTGAAGAGCACTATAAGCCTTTTGTACATTCTTTCTCTAATACTTTAGAGAAGGTTGAAAGCAAACCTATTGGTCTGTATTTGTTAGGGTCTTTTTTATCTCCTTTTTTGAATATTGGCTAAATTTTTCCTACCTAAAGTTCACATGGGAATGTGCCACTATGAAGAGATTTATTTACTATATGACACAGTGATTTTAAAATATTCACAGCACATTGTTTAATCAAATAGCTTGAACTTCCATCAAGAGCTTCAGATTTCTTGTTTTTTAGTTCTTTAATGATATCAAGTATTTCATCTTTGCAGACTGGTGTTAGGAATAATGATTTATCATTGTTATGAATGTTTGCTTCATTTCCTAGATTGCCAGCTATGTTGCTTTTCTTTTGGAAATTTTTTGTTATATCAACAAAGAAATTATTAAATATGTTGGCTATTTCCCTAGGATTTGTTACGATCCTATCTTTGTGTTTCAATTCAATATTTTCTTGCGATAGCTTGTTAGAGTAAGTTTCCTATTTTATAACATCCCACATAACTTTCTGTTTATTTTCAGATGAGTTTATCTTTCTAGAGTTCTCTAATTCTTTTGCTGTCTGAATAACCTTTTTATAGATTGATTTATATTTCTTATAGTAGTTAACAAAATCATTGGAAGCCTTGCTGTTTCTTATTATATTGCTTGCTGCTTGCTAGAAGTTCTAATACCTTTGGTCACCCACGTACAGTGCTTTTCTCTGATTTTAACTTTAACTAGTGGGAAGGCTATATCATAATAGTATTTGAAGGTATTTAAGAATCTAGTGAATGTGATATCTACTATAGATTCCTCATAAATGTCATCCCAAGTTTCTTGCCCCAGCAAATGGTTGAAGTAATCAACTTTTCTGCCTTTTATAGTCTGACCTTTTTGAACATTGTAATTGTTATTTATTTATGCCAACAAACTTACTGTTGGTGTTTTTAAACACACAAGCCGTGTGTGGGCAAAGTTTTAAGAGGTAGAACTGGAACTTAAAAATTCAATGCCACAACTGGGATTTGAACCACAGACCTTCCGCTTGCCGGGCGGACGCTCTAACCACTGAGCTATTGTGACAAACTGCCAGAATGGCATTAAATTCTCAAGCCAGTTCGTATTTCTCCTGATTTTCTAAGCTTCTTTCTGCTTGGCCAGTTGATGGTTAGTGATTGTGCAAAATGGCCAGAGAGACATATTTCACAAACTTCAATTTTTTTAACATTATTAATTAGATCTCTGCTTATGTCTACCTGATCTATAAATGTTTCTGAAGTATTAGTAACCCTTGTTGGCATATAAATTGTTGGCAGGAGCCCAAGGATATTTAATAGGAATATAATCTTCAATTTGTTATTGCTTTGTTGTAAGAAGTTTATGTTAACATCTCCCACTAGAATTATAGTTTTCTTTTGTTTTAGGAAATAGTTATAGAATACTGTTCAGCCTCTCAATTAGAATGTTTATGTCACTTGCATGGATTTCTATAGATACATGTAACAATCAGCTTATTATCAAGTATGCCCCCTCCGAAGGAGTGTCGCCTTGCCGTGGCGGAGGGGCTCAGTACCCGATCCAGACGGCCTACTAAGTGTGTCTGTTTGACCACTGGTAGGCAAGAGGTGAGGGGAAGCTAAGAACATTCCAAACGGGTAGATGAGGCTCGGTAGTCTTGGTCGACAAGTCATCTAGGAGAAGAGGACTCCGATATCAAACTCCCCCAGGGGAACCTACCACGGTAGGTCCGGGTTTGGCGCACCCGGGGCCCCGAGCTGCTCACCATCATTTCACCCCTTCATAGTCATTAATTGTGCCACGTGCAGCGTTCTATGTTGCCTTTTATATCACCCTCTTCCTCTTCTAGGCTTATTCTGATTATTAGTTTGTAAGTTCCTAGATTTATAACTCCTGTCTCACCAGCAGGGATCTTTCCTATCTCCGTGGTCCTGTCCCACGGTTTTCAGCGCGGCCCCCGACTTGTGTGCTCTTCGGAGGTCTCAGGCGCGAAGGTTGTGCGGACCCTTCACACTGCCCCCATGTGTAGCCTTAGGTGCGGATCCCGTCCACACGTCATGTACACACACGTAGCTCCTTGAGGGCACGGCCGGTGTTAATCTCCCGACGGCCGCGTGCCGTCGGGTTAGTATCACCGGCCGGACGTGTTACCGCTGACGGAGCCCCGGTGTAATCAACCCGAAGTCCCCTGAATCCACGCTGACTCCGCTGAGGCAGCGTGTGCTAAAGCGGGGAGCCACAGGCGGTTATTCCTGTGGTGGGGGCATAAAACCGGGGTGTCATGTGGTGAACGGTTTACCCATGCGGACAAGCAGTGGAGATCGGAGGGTAGCTCCTCTGAAGTACGCCTTGAGGTCAGACCGTGGAGATTTTGGTGTCCTCATATCCTTTGACCCCCGGATGGCAGGCTGACGCCGACGGTTCCGGATGGGGGTCCAAATTCAAAATGCATCCGCGCAAAACCTCTTCATTTGACTCGTTTTTGGTAATGACCATGGCATGTGATGGAAAAACGTTAAAGAACCTGAGCCCATTTTATATTAAACGGGAAATAGACAGGATTTGTGGCATTGTGAAAAATGCGACTAGAGTTCGAGACGGTACGCTTTTGATCGAAGTGACTTCTGCAGACCAGGCGCAAAAACTTCTTAAAGCGACCTTGTTGGGATCCTACCCAATCCGGGTAGCCCCACACAAGTCGTTGAACACATGTAGAGGAGTAGTCACCACGTCTAGTCTGGACAACCTCACCAATAAGGAGATTGTTACTTGCCTCTCCGACCAGCGTGTGTCAAGCGTACCGTCTGACACGAAGGCAGGATGGTAAAGTTATTGAGTTGCGTACGGTGTTCCTCACTTTTAAGGGCACACAGTTACCAGAATATATCTACTGCGGTTACGAACGTGCCGCCGTACGTCAATATGTCCCGAACCCTATGCGCTGTTTTCAGTGTCAGAAGTTCGGACATACTAAGACAGCGTGCAACCATCCTGCCGTTTGTGAGAGTTGTGGCCTATCACCTCATGAGGGCACGGCTTGTACCCGTGACCCTCATTGTGTTAACTGTGGAGGGAGTCATCCATCGAGCTCTCGACAGTGTCCGAAGTTTCTGGATGAGAAGTGTATTCAGGAACTGCGTGTGAAAGAACACCTCACCTTTCCAGAAGCGCGTCGCCACTTTGAGCAGCTCAAGCCCACGACCACCTTGGACTATGTCTCTGCTGCCCGACGCGCTGCTGTGAACACAGTCGCCATACAGCACGTTCCTGTTGCTGACGCTTGTACCCAGACCGAGCCACAGGCAAGTACACCTCCACTGAGTCGTGCCACACCTGCATCGGCGACAACATCCTCAGCCGTGCAGACAAAAGCTTCTAAGGCGTCCACAAGCCGTAGCCAGCCTGTTGAAAAGCATCGTTCCAGGCCTATTGTTCGCGCCGGTAGTCGCTCTTCCTCTATAAAGTCCCGCTCTCGCTCCGCGAGCCGTAGAGGATCTTCTTCCTCACATACATCTGAGGAATCTCCAGAGGACGGCGACTTTCACATCGTAGGTCCAAAGTCAACCAAAGTAAGAAAGAAAAAGATGAAGACAAACCCCTGATCTCTTTCTTACTATGGAAATAATCCAGTGGAACGTTAATGGGTTTAGGACACGTGTTCCGGACATACAGCACCTCGTTTCTCAACACTGTCCATCCATCGTCTGTCTACAAGAAACCCACTTGAAGCCTAATTACGCTCTCCATCTTCGTGGGTTTTCGGCATTTAGGCATGACTCTGCTGCTGATGGGCATGCAAGTGGCGGTGTTGCAATTCTGGTGGCACACAACATTTCTACCACCACTATACCACTGAACACGTCGCTGCAAGCCGTAGCGGTTCGTGTACAGCTGCAGAGCCTTTGTTTGTCTGTTTGTAATGTCTACATGCCGCCCGTCAGTGTCGTACATGGCAACGACATAAGGGCTCTCTTGACACAGATTCCGCCACCGCTCATCTTTCTCGGCGATCTGAATGCCAAGCACACTCACTGGGGCTCCGACACTGACGATGTTCGTGGATGCCTTGTAGCAGACGTATGTGATATGTCCGGCTTAGTCCTATTAAACACTGGTGCTCCTACCTTCTTATCCTCTGCCTATGGTACCCATTCCGCCCTAGATGTTACTTTCTGCAGCCCGTCGCTGGTACCTCTTTTCGATTGGTCGGTTCTTTCCGACCTATTTGGCAGTGATCACTATCCCATTAACGTTCACATATCCGTCCATCATTCTGTACCGACACGATATCCTCACTGGATTGTTTCCAAGGCTGACTGGGGGAAATTCCGTTCCCTCATTCACTTGACCAACAATGTTTTTACCACCATTGACGACATGGTGGAGTATTTTATATGCTCTATCCTTCTCGCAGCAGAATCCAGTATTCCTCGGGGTTCATCTACACCACGTCATGTTCCTGTGCCTTGGTGGTCCGAGGAATGCGGTTTGGCTATTAAAGCACGTAAGCGTGCTCTGCGTGTTTTCCGCATACACCCTACGGAGGCGAATTTTATTGCTTTTAAACGTTCTCGTGCAAGGGCTCGCTTTGTATTGCGCAATGCAAAACGCACATCCTGGGAATCTTACGTGTTTTCCCTTTCACGTCGCAGTTCGGCCCAGAAGGTGTGGACTACCGTCCGGCGTATGTACGGCAAGTGTCGCCGGACGATCATCCCCGGTCTTGCCGTACAGGGCTCCATATACACCAGCGAGCAGGATATCGCCGACGCCCTTGCCGATTCCTTCGCCACTACTAGCCAAACTCAAAGCTACGACAGAGCCTTTTTACCGATTAAGGAATCTGCGGAACGGATAAGCCTAAATTTTAACAGTGATTGTAGTGAACTCTACAATGCACCTTTTACTGAACTGGCGCATTCTTTGTCCCTCGCTCACGACTCTTCTCCTGGTCCTGATGACATCCACCGCCAAATGCTGCTTCATCTTCCACCTCCGGCTCGTTCCTTCCTGTTGAGCATTTATAACCGCATCTGGCTTCAGCAGGTTTTTCCGTCTTCCTGGCGAGAGGGTTTTGTGATCCCTATCCCTCGACCAGGAAAAGACCGTACACTTCCCTCTAGCTACCGCCCTATATGCCTGACGAGTGTCGTCTGCAAGACCTTTGAACGGATGATCAACACTCGCTTAGTGTGGTGGCTGACACGCATGGAAGCCTACATCCAAAATGCCTTTCTTTTGAAGCAGCATGTCGTGGGTGTCTTCTTCGATCTGGAGAAGGCCTACGATACCACATGGCGTCATGGTATTCTCCGTACTCTTCACGGGTATGGTTTGCGAGGTTTTTTTAGCAATATTTCTTTTTAATTTTTGAGCCCTGCACCGCTTTCGTGTCCGCATTGGTAATACGTTCTCACAAGAGAGGATTCAGGAAAATGGTGTGCCCCAGGGGTCGATTCTTAGTGTAACGCTCTTTGCCGTTGCCATTTACGGCATTGCTAATGTTGTTCGTAGGGGAATACCGATGCCACTGTACGTTGACGATTTTGCGATCTATTATCGATCTTATAGTCTCGAGCACATAGAACGTCAACTGCAGTTGACCATATCAGCTATCGCCGACTGGGCCCTTCACGCGGGTTTTAAGTTCTCCCCTATGAAAACACAATGTGTCCACTTTCATCGACTTCGTGGTGTACATCCTCCTCCAGAACTCCATTTGCGTGACACACCGCTGCTGTTTGTTTCCCACATCAAGTTCTTGGGCCTTCACCTCGACAGCAAACTCACATGGGAGCACCACATTCGTCAACTTCGTGCCTCTTGCGATCGTTCGCTTCGAATACTCCGGGTTTTATCTGTAGTATCTTGGGGCGGCGATCACACTGTCATGTTGAGGCTGTATCGTTCATTGGTGAGGTCCAAACTAGATTACGGCAGTTTTATTTACGGCGCAGCGTCCGCCTCTAAACTTCGTTTTTTAAATACTGTACACAATGCTGGTATCCGTCTAGCTACTGGAGCTTTCCGCACTAGTCGTGTAGAGTGTCTGTATGTTGACTCTGGTGAACCTCCACTTTCTATTCGGCGCTCGTTTTTATTGTGTTCTTACGTGGCCCGTTTGGCAGCCCACTCCGGTCACCCGTCTTTTAATCCTGTATTGCGCCCGGAACTCGCTCACCGTTATCTCCGGAATAGCACGATCTCTCGCCCAAGCGGTATTCGGTTTCGCGAGCTGCTTAGTGCACACGCGCTCCGCATGCCTGCTGTCGAACGGTATTCTCTTAGCCGCTGTCCTCCATGGCAATTACAGCGTGCCCAGTTCGACCTGGAGCTTTCGACGAATGCTAAGTTAGCTACCCCTCCATCGGTGTATTAGCAGCTTTTCACCGAGATCCTGGGACGTTACCGGAATTACACTCCTGTATTTACCGATGGTTCCCAGGTGGATGGGGCTACAGGGTGTAGTTTTGTGCATAACGGTGAGACTCACAAGTACCGTCTTCCAGACTTGTGTTCCGTCTTTACCGCCGAGCTGTTTGCAATCTTTTATTTCGTCCTTTTTATCTCCAGTTCCGATCCTGGAAGTTTTATCATCTGCTGCGACTCTCTGAGCGCACTGCAGGCATTGCAACAGTTTGTCGGCACGTCAGCACTAATTATGAAAATTCAGACACTCGTTTCGCAATTACTCTCGCGTGGATACCAGATAGTTTTTACTTGGACCCCAGGCCACGTGGGCATTCCCGGCAATGAAGCGGCTGATGAGGCTGCTAAGCCTGCCTGCCGTTTGCCGGAGATTTTTAGACGGTCTTCCTTACACGGATGTACAACGGTACTTCCGTCGCCATCTTTTATCTGTCTGGCAACAATCTTGGGAAGCGTTAGACATCACTGACACCCAACTGCGGACAATCAAGGAAACGGTGCAACCTTGGATAACATCTTCAAGGGATACCAGGCGGGCAGAAGTCATCTTGGCCCGCCTGAGAATAGGTCACACGCGCATCACGCATGGACACTATCTGCGTGGTGAGCCGGCGCCGGTATGTTCCACCTGTGGCGTTCAGCTCTATGTGGCCCATGTCCTAGTTGATTGTCCGCGCTACAATCGTGAGCGCCAGTTGTTTGGCCTGGGTTCTAGTTTAAAGACGATGTTAGGCGACGACCCGGTAGCTGTGGAATCAGTGCTGCGGTTCGTCGGCAGCATTGGCTTTGGTAAGCAAGTTTAAATTTTATTTCGTGGTTTTACTTTTTACCTTTTACATTTTATCTGCTTACCTTTTTAGATCATTTTACACGCTTTTAACTAGTTTGAGCATACTTTTTTAGACAAGTTTTTAAGTTTTAACTGTTTTAGCTTTTGGCTGTTTTAGCTTGCGTTTTAATATTTAACTTTGAGTTATAAGTGGTGGTGAGTTTTATCCGTTTATTATCTTTTGACTTGGGGCTCTAATGACCTAGCTGTCGACGGGCCCTTAAACCCTAATCACTCACTCACTCAAGTATGCACTTAGCTTTTAAAGAATGTTTTACTAAAATTGACGAGCCTCCATTTCTTTTAAATATTCTACTATAACCTTGTATTAGTTAGAACCCTGGTATTATAAGCTCATTTAACTCATAGTTAGCCAGTGTTCTGTTAAGTATACTATATCTACTGGTTGTTTTAAGTTACCATGAATTAAAAATTCGAATTCAAGGACCTTGTTCCTGATACTTTGAATATTTTGATGAAAAATCTGGAGAGTTTGAGCTTTATGATGTACCCTGACTTTTCTCTAAATTTACTGAATTGGGAATTTTTGAGTTTCTAAAATATTTAGATTTTGAAGATTCCTTGACAGTTGTTACTTAGTTCGCTTACACCGCTCTCCGTCAACATTAGTTTTTTGGTTTGAGATGGTTAGTCATCATGCTCAGAAGCAATTCAAAGGTTTTACTTCCCCTTCTATTAAGGTGAAGACCATCCCAACCAATATCACAGTCGTGAATCCAAGAGTTGCCACCTAAGTAGATACATTGATTGTCTTTGTCCATACTCCATTAATCGTATTGATGTATCTTGGATCTTCATATCTGTGCCAAAGTATCCTGCTGATGCAGAAAGTATCTCTTGGAAATGTCTATTTCCTGGTGACCACTAGGCACTTTAGCTCCTCGATGATGTCGTCTGAGCTGCGTGCAGTTCTGATGTTGTTGGTACCTGCGTGCACTATTACAATGTCCGGATCATTGCTGTTCTGTTCTAACTTTCTCTCAATTTGTTGAGTTTGAGTGCCTGGATAGTAATCCTCAGCGACTTTATCAGCGTCAATGTACTTTCCAGTGTTACAAACATGGAATCCCTTAATATCCATTTTTTTTGGCCTTTTTTTCTCATGCAATTTGATGTTATTCCTGAACAATATTCTTTAATGAGAGTCATGCTCTATTTCATCATTTTCTTCTGCATCTGCTAGCACGTCAAATAAGTTATGCAGTTCCAGTGTAGATTTACTATTCTCGCTCAAGCTTGTAGGTTGTCACCATTTTCTGTAGCGATTTAGGTTTACTTGATTCCATGTGTCGTTAATGATCGTGTTCCAGATTTCACTTGCACTGTATCCTCCCTTGGATTGCTTGTTCAGAATACTGTCTAGTTTGTTATTAGGTATTGAATGGGATGTACTGAATGAAGTTGCTTATAATGAATTCAACTTTGTCAGGTTTCATGACTTAAAGAAATGACTCACAATAGTGCATTTGAATGAGAAGTAGTTCATTGTGGAACCATAAATTTATCTCTTACAACTACAGTAGACTTTCAGTTATTCAGGGTAATGGGGGAGAGAAAGTGCATGAAAAATAAAGAAACATGAATAATTATGAAACCTTTAATTTAATGTCTTTTAAGATACAATATACAATAAATAAAAGATTACTTTTAAAAAAGGCTTGTCTTCAAGTCTGTATCTTTTGCTCAAAAGTTTGTCCAAGTTCTGCACTGGTAAGTTAACAAAGGTACTGTAGGCCTATTTATTTCTTAAAATATGTAGTCTGTGATGTTGGTCTGCTTCTGAGAGGTGTTAATATTCTTTTGCACAAAATTTAGAAATTTTCATGTGGTAATAATTCAATTCAATTCTTTACTGAATTATGGTTTCATCAAATACAATACACATACAACATATCATTCAAGCAATAATAGTACAATAATATAAAATTATACACAATATTTTATCTAAAACTACAAAATATAAAATAAGATAATGTGAATACATTATGATTTGTGGCCTAGGTACTCAGCCACCGAGTAAAGGGCATATCTTAGCAGAAAGGATTTACCTTTTTTCTTAAACAACAGTAAACTTTTTAAACATTTTATGTCAGATGTAATTTATAGCATATTTTAATACCACTACGAACAGCATTGGTTTTCGGAATATTTGTTCTGCAAAATGACACATGTAGGTCGTTTTTTTGGTATGTGTTATACTGATGCACATCTTCATTCACTTCCAAGCATTGGTGAGATTTTTTTATGTGACAAGCTATTTCCATTATAAAAATGCAGGCTGATGGAAGGATTTCTGGGTCTTTAAATAAATGTCTACATGATGTTCTACTTGTACCCCACATTACTCTTATTGCCATTTTTACTTTCTCTACTGGTAAGTAGGGGAAGTATTGTATTCCACCCAAAAGTTCAATGTCGAGATTTCACCAGAAATATATGTTTTGAGACCCCCTGAATCCAAAAAAAGCATTTTTAGAAAAAGGTCCATGTGTATGTGTGTCAGTCTGTCAGTCTATGGACAGTATAACTCAAAAACGAAAAGTAGACTGAAAACCAAATTTGGTATTTAAGTTTAATGTCTTTCAAGGATGCAACACAAAGATTTTGAAGAAAACAGCCCCACCCTAAACTACTCTTTACATGGAAAATTTTTCGAAAATTTTTATTGTCTTGAAAATGGCTCAAACGATTTTGATTAAAATGTCATATGTTTGAGATATTTTTATGACAAATGAAATGTATATTTTGAATTTTCTGGCTATAACCCCTATAGTCGTATTTACTTTGGACGACTTTTGAATAACTGGTAAACCGTTAGAGATAGACCAAATCATACTTTACAAAAAATGTAGATCTCACTAAAACGCACAATTTATGTCTGAGTAAATTTTTTTATAGACTGGTCCGTTTCGGAGATATTCCTTGTTATTTTTGTCAGTTTCAGAGAACTTAAAACTTTCGTGAAATGGATCATCATTGCTCATTTTTTTATATGTGAAGCATACAAAGAGAACGGGATCTCAAAACTTTAAAAGATTTGACTATTGCTCACAGGCTACTGTACTCTAATATTCCCCTTTCGCCTACAAGGAAATAAGCAATAAGTTAATTTGTACAAATGCTTTCTCAATTAACACGAAGAAGATATAGGTATAAGAATTTGTAAGAATGGTTAGTACAAGAGTAGAGAAAGTCATGTGAGTGCAACACATCAGATTTTTTGTATTTTAAAGATTTCCTTGTTTCCTGGAGTTCCCCCCAAAAACATTACACTATAGCTTAGCAAGCTTTGAAAGTATGAAAAATATATACTTTTTAGGGCATGTAAATTTATTTTATTTTTCCAGCATTTTAATGCATAATAGGTAGAACTGAGCTTAGAAACCAATAATTTCACATGGGAATCCCATTTCATGTTCTCATTTATGCATACCCCCAAAAATTTTGTTTCTTTATCATAATATAGTTTTGTCATTATATTTTGTAATAGGTTTGTCTACATTTTTATTCTGCCATGTGTGAAATTATATAGCTATAGCTTTTGCATTTTAATGATCAGTTTGTTAGCTCTGAACCACCTGTACAAGTCACGCATAACTATATAGATATTTTCCTGTAAACTATTTTGGTCTAAGCCTTGTATTAAACCTTAGTGTCTTCAGCAAATAGTGTTACTTCTGCTTTTTGAATATACAATGGTAAATCATTTATGTAGAGCAAAACAGTAATGGGCCCAATGCTGAACCTTGTTGTACTCCTCGTTTTAATTTCTTTGGTGTAGATACACGCTTGATTAGTTTTGTATTATTTCCCATACTAATTTCTAATTTCTACAACATGTTGCCTACTCATTAGATAGGGCTTAAACTAATCACTTACTACTCCTCGGATACCATATTTATTAAGCTTAGGTGCAACGATGTCATGATATAAAACATCAATTGCTTTAGTTAAGTCTAGAAATATGCCTTTATGTTTATTATTTTGTCTGTTGCTATTTGTATGTTGTTTAACAGTTTACTTATTGCTGACTGCATTGAGCTAAATCCATGCTGGGCATCTGAAAATATATTGTTTCACAATAAAATTCATTATACTATGATACATTATTTTCTCAAAAATGTTTGAAAAGATCAATATTAATGATATACATGTGTAAGATAACCCATCTGTGAAATTTGAAAAATTGCCATTTTTCGTCCAACTCTTCTCAAATTTTGGGAATAGGCTTGTTGCTCAAAGTTAAAACAATATTATGAGTTTGAACTTTATATCTTGAATAGTTTTTTTTAAATATTTTTTTAAAAATTTTTGTAAGCTTATGTGAAAAATGCTCCTCGGTGCATACTTTTCAACAAAGAATATTCCAACTTCTACAGCTAATCAATGACATATAGTGCTACAACATTTGACTGGTGTTTTTTTAGTAATTTATTTTGTTTGGGAGAAAAAAAAATTTGAAAATTGCATAATCCAATTTCTGAGAATTTTACCAATTTTACAAATTCCTTTTTTAAATAAAAACTTTTGTATTAAGGTACAGCAAAAATTTAGAGCCATGAGAGGTAGAACTGGAACTTAAAAATTCAATGCCACAACTGGGATTTGAACCACAGACCTTCCGCTTACCGGGCGGACGCTCTAACCACTGAGCTATTGTGACAAACTGCCAGAATGGCATTAAATTCTCAAACCAGTTCGTATTTCTCCTGCCATTCTGGCAGTTTGTCACAATAGCTCAGTGTTTAGAGCGTCCGCCCGGTAAGCGGAAGGTCTGTGGTTCAAATCCCAGTTGTGGCATTGAATTTTTAAGTTCCAGTTTTACCTCTCAAACTTTGCCCACACACGGCTTGTGTGTTTAAAAACACCAACAGTAAGTTTGTTGGCATAAATAAATAATAATTTAGAGCCATGTTTTAATTCTTATACTTTGAACAATGTGTGTACCAAGTTTCAAGAAAGTATCTGCAAAACTATGCACCAAGGAGTATTTTGTACATAATCATGTGTCAGGAAATCATAAGCGGAGAAAAATGGAGTTAAAGTTTAGCAACTATGTAATACAAATATACTTGATTAAAACTGGCCTGCACCATATGTGGGACCCTCAGAGGTTCTTTTAGCTGTTTTTTCAAACTTCAGTTGCTTCCTAGCAGTTCTATAGCTCCTTTCTGAATGCCTAGCACTATCTTTCAGACGACACTTATCTCTAATTTTACTTAATTTCTCCCCAATTACATTGAAATTTCTACCCTGAACCTCTTACTGTGCATGCTGTGAAGCTTCATAACCCATATTATATTCACTAATATCACACATTACACAAATTTCTGTTTTCTTTTTTGAAACAAATTCTTTCCTTTTGGGCATTTCTTCGCTATTTCTTCACAAAGCACCATGAGGTTAGCACATTTTTCCTCTAGATAAACCAAAGAACTTTGGAATTTGCCCAACAGATAGCTCTCATATAGATGATTCTCAGGTTAGCCAACATGTTTCAGCTAATTTGTCACAAGTACCGCGCAATTCAAACTCAAACTGAACAGATATTGAGTCGGAAAAACATTGTAAGCACTTCGAGTGCAGTCTACTTAACTTGCTTCGAGTGTTTCTGGGCAATTAAACTGACATACCACCTAGCACATGGCCATTTAAATCCCTTGGTGAAGTCATTTAAAGGGTGCAGATGAGTAAACAAAAGCATGAAAATGAAAGCCAAAGGTTTAAACTTATTTATGGTATAAAAAGCCAAAAATGAAACATTTTGTCATTTTTGCCCATTTTTCACAGATGGGTAACCTTTGAACTAAACCAAAATAACTCAAGAGATTGTAAATGTGTCTGATATAAGTAATTTGAGATAGGCAAGGTATGGTCTGCCACTACACATAATGCAGTTATATGGTGTTAAACTTTAATATCAGCATTTTGAGGTGATATTTTCTGCTTAAGTCCTCTGGAATGGTTTAATATAAAGTTATAGCGGCAGAAAGGCCTCCTAAAGTTATGAAAAATAATTATAGTCAGTAAAGTATATATTCAATTGTCTTCTTTCAATGGCTTGAGCGGGCGTTACATGGAAAAGACGAAGTCTGTGTATAATTTAGCAATTTATTTGCGTAAAGTGTTACTTAGGATGAACATAATCATTGTGAAAGATTGCAAAAATAATAATGCAGAGAACAAGTATATAATTAGTAAAGCGGCATAAAAATAGAAAGAAGATTGTGAACTTACAAATATATATAGTCCATGTTGGGGAAGTGTGAACCCCGTAGCATGTTGTAGAAAGGACGCTAAGCCATGAAACTGTATAATCTATGTGCTTATATATCAATATATATGTCCTCTATGTGATCTGCAAGAGGAAATGGATCGAGACCACCTTCAAATATGCCCGGCCACTTCTAATGCCCCATCCATCAGTGAAAAATATTGGAGAGCAAGAGGATTAATGACTTCATTGTCAGAAATCCAGCATTAGCTAACAACAACAACAACAACAACAACAACAACAACAACAACAACAACAACATATATCAAAACAATAAACAAACTTTTACCGTGGATCTGGAGATTAATCATTTTAATTAAGTGTTGACCCACACTGCGCCCTGGATACGAATAGCACTAGAAAAGTGTTATTCAGGCTCGCCGCTGATCTAGCCTGGCTAAAATAAATTACATCATCCCATGCTACATAGTAGATGGTACCCAGTCCAGTTGAAAGACTCTAATTAAGTACAATTATAATTTTACTGTTACAGTCTGATCTTTTAAAAAAATTTTGAGAAAATAATGTTGTTAGCTAATGCTGGATTTCTGACAATGAAGTCATTAATCCTCTTGCTCTCCAATATTTTTCACTGATGGATGGGGCATTAGAAGTGGCTGGGCATATTTGAAGGTGATCTCGATCCATTTCCTCTTGCAGATCACATAGAGGACAGAGTGGTGAAGAATATATCCCAATTCTGTTTAAATGTTTTGCCAGACAATCATGTCCTGTAATCAACCTGAAGGTTGCAACTGCTGTTTTTCGAGGATACTCAGGAATTACTGTTTGAATGTTTGGTAGTTCCCATCTTTTATTCTTTGATTTTTCATAGTAATATTTTTCAATAATTTTTTTGAATTCAGAGTTGACTAATCTTTTAGCTGCATAAAATGGTAGATTAACTATAGATTTTTGTACTCTGCTGGTACCCTTTTTTGCAAGAAAATCAGTTTTCTCATTACCACTCAGTCCGCAGTGAGCTGGTATCCATTGGAAGACTAGGTGTTTTTGAAGTGCTGTTAGATGGGTAATGATTTTCCAACATTCTATAATTGTTTGGTTTTTTGGTGACAACTTGGAAGTAATTGCTATAATTGAGAAAATTATATGTCATAGATAATGAATTTTATTGCTTTCTTTTTTTATTCCATATGAAGAAGAGCATTAACACTATGATATCCGTATTTGACTCATACCAGAAATCTTGAATAGGGTACGACAGTCGTTCCTCCGCAGATGTCGATTTTGCCATGAAAATTCAGGTCACAATTTTGAGCAGCTCCTATAAAACTGACGTAAAGACTTAGATATTTTTATGCTTTTACTCTTTCTTTGACCCTTTAAACTACTTTTCATTCTGAAGTGCAGCCTATGAATGTATTAAGTCAGTTTCAACTTTTTTTTTAGCAAGAATTGTAATTAATTGCACTGACATGTTGAAATAAAACTGCATGCATTAAAACATAATTTAAAATCTAGATCAAAACAGCATTAATATGTTCTACTCAAAATGAACAAAAAACAAGAAGAAATAAAAAAACAAAACAAATGAGACTCAAACTCAACTATGATGACCTTATGCTCGAACGCTAATGTCATAATCATTGTGCCAGAGAGGTACACTCTAAGACATCCCTTCCTTTTTGTATATTGTGCTCTCAAATGGTTGATATTAGTGATGTACTGACACTTTAGAAACTTATAGCTGTAACTTCTCATATCTCAAATTACTTGTTTAAGACATCCCCATATCCTCTGAAAATATTTTGGTGTAGTTCATTAACATCCTGTAGGACTATAATTCTCTACCTTCCCTTTCTCTCCCTTCTTAAAAAGTAGCTTTACTTTGCATCTTTAGTCTCTCCTGAAAAATTCCTTCTAGTGAAGTATGTGCAAGATAATGGAACTTTAAAGTATTTAATGCTTTCTTAATTACAAAATCTGGTATTTCATCAATCCCAGCTGAGTGCTTGTGCTTTAACTACTCATTCTATTTCATATTCTGTAATATGTGGCATGAATATACTCTTATACTAGGTATCATTCTGTCTGGTACTTTACTTTGATTACTGTATTTTGTAATATCTTCTTCCACCAACTTATCTGCAATCCTGAAAAGTATTTGTTAAAGGTTTGACCTATAGTCTCAGAATCAGTTACTAGCTATTTCCATTAATCAGCTGCTTTGTGCTATTTTCTGTCAAGGGTCTCCTCCACATGATGCAATTAGAGCTGCTAAATGCCATGGCATGGAAAGGTTCAGAATTTGTTCCTGGGAGATCTTCCTCCATGCAGTTGGTATGCAAGCCCACAAATCATTGATACTGGTTATTAGAGGGCTATGAAAGCAAGTTGCCGAACAACCACATTCCAGACATGTTTGATGGGCAATATATCAGGCGAATATGCAGGCCAGGGGAGCAATGGTATCTGTTGTTCTTTGAAGAAGACTTACACATTCCTCACAACAAGCGGCCAGGCATTTTCCTGCTGAAATGTGACTTTAAAACCGCCCTCATGTAGGAGTTGCTGTTAAAATGACCCTCAACTCACAGGAGGTGAGATTGGTTGTGATAACCAATGGCATCCCAAACCATCACACCTGGTGTTTGTCCACTAACCCCCTCAACAATGTAGTCCTCCAGATTGCACTTACCACAGTACCATCGAACATGTATGTAGCCATCACTGTAGGACTTGTTTAAGTGGGACTCATCTGAAAAGACTACACTTTGTCACTAAGCATGCCAGTGATGACAATCACATGCTCATTACAGTTGGAAGCACTTGTGGTTTCTGTACTACTTGACCATGATATGAGTATACTTGAAGGAGGGTGCCACAGGTTTGTTTACTACCTAAAGTCAAGGGATCTGCAAGGAGTGAGGGGAAAGGCAATACTGGCAAGTACAGTCGCACAATGAAAACAGTACTCACCTGCTGCTGTCTTAACATTAGTTCTCAGAAGCAGCATGTCTGGAAACATTTGTTTCAGATCCTTTCCCGGCACAATAAACATGCAAAAGAGCATCATCAAAGGTAAGATTTTTTGGTGGTAATTATTTGAAAAAAATTACATTAATAATTTAAGTTAGCAGTGTTTTCTGTTGAATATTATACTAAAAATTTGCATTCATTTCACACAGCTTTTCAGGTAACATTAATACACATAGACATTACTGAAACTAAAATTAACAGGTAAGTAATGTTACTGAAACATTATTGTTCAAAATTTCTCCAAACTGAAACATTTATTTTATTATTATCATGACATAAATCACTATATATATCATGCATCAACATCAGGGTCATTGCCATCAATCAGCATTATCAAATTGCAACATACAACAAGTTGTGTTACTTTCATTTTTCACTGCCCTTCTTTCCGTTACAACCAAGTTAGGTATATGTAGAAAAAGAATCTCTCATCAGCATTTGATACTGATAACCCAAGACATTGAAGGGACTTTTCATAGAAAAGTTGCTAGCATTCACCTTTTTTTTTAATGCTAAGAGAGCTGTATCAAATTTGTTACTGTGTTACTATGTTACTGTTCAACAATGGCACAAAGTTCTATGTGCTTTAAGTTTATTGTGGTAGCTTTGATAACACGGAATGTGACCTTATCAGTTAACCTTTTATTGTAGATCCACCGATTGCATTGTAGGGAAGCTTTCTTTGTCTCTGCCAAGTATATTTATTTTGTAGTATTGTTACAAGTTGATCTCAAAAGTAGCCAGGTTATTGAATTTGTAAGAAATGAATGTTGTTGTTGTTAGCTAATGCTGGATTTCTGACAATGAAGTCATTAATCCTCTTGCTCTCCAATATTTTTCACTGATGGATGGGGCATTAGAAGTGGCCGGGGATATTTGAAGGTGGTCTCGATCCATTTCCTCTTGCAGATCACATAGAGGACAGAGTGGTGAAGAATATATCCCAATTCTGTTTAAATGTTTTGCCAGACAATCATGTCCTGTAATCAACCTGAAGGTTGCAACTGCTGTTTTTCGAGGATACTCAGGAATTACTGTTTGAATGTTTGGTAGTTCCCATCTTTTATTCTTTGATTTTTCATAGTAATATTTTTCAATAATTTTTTTGAATTCAGAGTTGACTAATCTTTTAGCTGCATAAAATGGTAAGTTAACTATTGATTTCTGCACATTGCCGGTACCCTTTTTTGCAAGAAAATCAGCTTTCTCATTACCACTCAGTCCACAGTGACCTGGTATCCATTGGAAGACTAGGTGTTTTTGAAGTGCTGTTAGATGGGTAATGATTTTCCAACATTCTATAATTGTTTGGTTTTTTGGTGACAACTTGGAAGTAATTGCTATAATTGCTGCCCTGGAATCTGAGAGAATAACTGCTTGCTGAAAATGTGAAATTCTGTACAAAAGGTTTTGTAGGGCCATTCGAATTGCTTCAATTTCTCCATCAAAGTTTGTAGTTCCATAACTTAAAGATTTGTAATAGGAAAAGAGGTGACATGTGCCTCCAGCACCTGCTCCATCTTTGTTTGATATAAATGATCCATCAGTATAAATATGGAGCCATTCGTGTTCTGGAAATCTAGTATGGATTGTCTCTAATGCCAATAATTTTAGAACACTAGTTGGAGTATCACTTTTCTTAACTTCTTCTGTCAGGTGTAAATAATATGTGATGTCTAATGTTTGTGTCGGATTGACTTTAGATATGAAGTTTTCCTTTGAATTAGGAAGGTATACATTCTTTCTGATGTCTTGAATTTTGGAAAGAAAGCTCTCCTGAGTCTTTAGTGTATGTGTAAAATTTCTCTTGTGCCATGTATTGAATGGGAATCTGATCAACTTTTCATGTTGAATAAGAGCCGCTTTTTCTATTTCACATTCAATGGGGTATTGGTTGGTTAGTATTTCTATAGCTGCTATTGGTGTGGTTTTGATAGCACCTGTAATTAATCTCAGACTTTGGTTTTGAAAGATTTGAATCTTTTTTGTGTTTGCTGTTACAAGAACTTCACTGCAGTAAGTAAATAATGGCTTTATATATACATTGTATGTTGTGCTAAGAGTTATTCTGGAACATCCCCACTTCATTCCTGTTAGACGTTTTAACAGTGAAAGGCGCCTCTGTGCTCTTTGTATTACATTTTCTATTTGTTTGGTCCATGTAAGTTTGGTATCAAATGTAACTCCTAAATACTTTGCTTCCTTTGTTTCTGGTAATTGTTGACCCTCAAAATTTAGTTTTATTTTTAGTGGCTTTTTTCTTAGTGAAAAGATTTGGTAGTTTGATTTTGTTGTATTAACAGTCATTAAATTTTCTTTGGTCCACCTTTGTAATTTGGTTAAGGATTGTTACATGGTTTTTTCTACTTCTGTACTTTTGCTTTTTGGTTTTGAAGTCCACATTACTAAGTCATCAGCAAATAGTGCACACTTCACACCTGATTCTTGTATTTGTTGTGGCAGATTGATAATAAATATATTAAAAAGTGTTGTGCTTAGCACTGCGCCTTGTGGTAAGCCACGGTGTACTTGTTTGTATTTGGATATGTTTCTTCCATATCTGGTTGCAATAAAGCGTTGTGTTAGGAAATGACATAGCCATGAAAACATTGGACCTTGTATCCCTATTTTTTTTACTTTCTTTAGTAGTTTTGTTCTGCATATAGAATCATATGCACTTTGGAAGTCAATAAAAACTGATAAATTATCTTCTTTTCTATTGAAGGAGTCTTTGATTTCTTGACTGACAAGTAAGACGTGTTCATTTGTAGAGTGGAACTCTCTGAATCCAGCTTGACATGGGGAAATTAAATTTTTTGATTCTAGAAACCAATTTAACCTGTTTGACACCATTCTTTCCATCACTTTTGCTATTATGCTAGTAAGAGCTATTGGTCTATAATTTTTTATTTCTGATGCTGTTTTGTCTTTCTTCAAGAGTGGGACAATTATTGCCTTTTGCCATTCAGCAGGTACAGTGGCTTTCCAGGATAGATTGTAGAGTTTTAGTAGTTGTTGTTTTGCTGTTTTTCCTAGGTTTTTTATGAACTCTGGATGTATGTGATCAGGTCCAGGAGACTTTTTGTTTTTTAGATTATTAATTGCAATGTTCAGTTCTTGCATATTAAAATTTTGAAAAAAGATATTGCACTGAGTGTTAGGATTACATTCTCTTTCTTGTTTCAAATCTTTCTTAAATTCTTTACGTTCCTTTTATTTCTTGTTACTTTATGTGAAGTAAGAAATGAATTGCTAAGTAAGAAATTAATGTGAATTCTTTCAATGTTGTTAAAATCAAAACATAAACACCAACAACACTGAGTCAATGAATAAAAAAACTTATATTTCTAAGAAAAATTTTAAAAAAGTTATACAATATATTACCGCATAAAACAAAGCAATTATGTTGTTGTAGTGTTTAACGCCCGCTTTTACTACTACGGCACCGCAGGCGGTGACACTGATGATACATGAAGATGGAGCACCGGTGGAATGAGGTGGCGGGGGAAACTGGAGTACCCGGAGAAAACCCGCCCTGACGCCGCTTCGTCCACCACGAATACCACATGCGGGTCCCTGGGATCGAACCCGGGCCGCCTAGGTGGTAGGCGAGTGCGCTAACCGCTCGGCCATGGCGCCGCCGCAAAGCAATTATGATCTTACTTTCAGTAATATCACTAAAGAGTTATGTTTATTAGAGGCTCTAGAAACCATGCAATATAATATTGTAGCAACACTGGCACTGCTTACAGTTCAACTGTCTTGTACATAATAATCTTCAACTACTGGTGTTACTCTGTTTACATCGTTAACATGCCTCATTGCAAGTATCTCGGTATTGGTGATATTTTCTTTTCGCGAATGTACCCCAAAACCCCACCTACGTGTGGCGTATTTGTTTAGTAACTATTCTCACCGAGTACACTCATATTGTGGCTGACTAGTACAATGGAAGCCAACATAATGGCATTGTGGAATTAGTCCAATCTGCAGCAGGTTGCAATGAATTGTCGATTCAAATAGGTTCACACCTGTTGAACCTGTTGCTCCAGCATCAAGCTTACAGTCTAGAACAATGGTTCTTAATCTGTGTTACATGTACTCCTCAGGGGTACAGGAGTATTCAAAAATTTCTAGGGGTACATGGCAGGTCAATAAAGAATTAAAATGAATTTGGCGCCATCCCTCTACGAGTCACTTATTCTTGAGTCTGCAGTGTTTACAGAATTCTTCACTTGGAGCACTGGCATCTAATGCCTTGATTTTGAATTTGGTAGGGACTTAACAGTGCAGCGTTGTTTGTTGACTCAACGTGCTTGCCACTGTTGTTACACTAACGCTGCAGTCACACTACCATGCTGAAGCGGAAACCCACACCCGCCAATTAAAACCCACGCACATAATAATTTATATAACATTGAAAACCGAATATAGGCTTTACCTTAAAACTTGACTGGTGGACCGAGGGTACAGTGATGACCTCAGGCAGGAAAAGTAATGGTATGGCAGGAAGGGTAACAACCCTTGAAAGAAAGGGAGCAATAGGGCTGAGAAACCCAATGCTTAGAGACGTATGTGCCTAATTGCAAGGCAAAGTTGGCCAAGTGGAAGGGCTGAGACGAGGAATACGGTTCTTCGGGAGAGAAAGACTCTTGCTTGGTAGATCTTCATGGGGATAGACAGATGTGTGTCTACAGTTTTAGTTTTCGAGAGGGAGAGACTTGCCTGTTTGATCTTTAGGGGGACAGATGAACGTGTGAATTTATAAGTTATAATGTGGGGGGGGGGGGGGGGGGTTAACAAATAAACCTAAGCTGACAACGGAATGTACTCATCGCACAAACAACATTAATCACGTATGCCTCAGTTTTTGTGTGTTGGAATGGGCATAGGTGGAAGCAAAGTAATCATTAAAAGGAATAGAAGGCAACCTGACTTCAATTGTTTACCTGGGTATTCCTCAGCTGGACAACCCTGAGATAAAGATCTCATGCTCAAACAAAACTTACACCTGTAAAAAGCCGGAGCAATCAACAGCACCCACACCTTCCCAACCTACACCTTCCCAAGTAGACCAGAAACACAGTATCCCATATACACATACAAAAATACTGAACCAATGCTCAAACAATTTAGGACTGTTTAGCGTTTAAAAATACCAAGTTTTTGAAGACTTTGTTTTTCTGTGATTATTGAAGTGAATACTAACTATGGATAAGCAACTCAAAACAAAGACACTTTACAAATATCTTGACCAAGATCCTGGCCCATCAACATCACAAAACGAACTAGGCCTATGACTAAATGTCCTGATTATAATGTTCAAACCAAATTGAAAAAGGAAAAAAAAAAAAAAAAAAAAAAAAACTGGAAAACCGGCAGAGGCTGTAAATAAAGCAAGGAAGTATGGTGAGTCATACTTAAAATTCATTTTACTTAGACTGAAAGTTCAGACTCCACAATGCATAGTTTGTTCTAGAATCTTGTCAAACAATTCTATGAAACTGTCTCTTTTGAAATGCTATTTTGAAAGCAAACATGAAAAATTAGTAAAGAAAGATTTACAGCACTTTAAACATCTTTTGGAAGACCTTAAAGGTAGAAAAAATACTATTAAACAATTTTCTGGTACAGAATGGAATGAATTTAACTATCAGATTGCCAAATCTTGGAAAAGCCATGCCATTGGCATACCGTTGGTGAAAATCTTATCCCCCTTGCAGCAGTACAAATAGTCTCTTACATGTTTGGAGAAAAAGAGGCAAAAAGTACTGAAAATATTCCACTATCAAATACACAGTTTCATGGAGAATCAGTGACATGACAAGTGACATAAGGAATAACTCATTCAAGCAACTCAAGATAGCCTGTAGTTTGGAAATCTTGATCAAATGACATATAGATAGCTTAGCTCAGTTGATTATTTTTGTTTTTGGAATATGTGAAGATGAAGTATTTTAAGATCTTTTATTTTGTAAACCGCTAAATACTTCTATAAAGGGGAAGAGATTTTCAAACTGTTAAGACCTTTTTTTTTAAAAAACCGACTTGGGTGGAAAATCTCGTGTGCCAGTGTGCATTGACAGTGCCAACGCCCTGAGTGGTCACATCACTAGGCTGGTAGGCATATAAAAACGTTTCACCTGAGTGTAACTTTACCCATTGTACCTCTCACTGCAAGACTTTGGCAGCTAAGCACTTTCCTGATGAACTAAAAGAAGTTTATTACTTAAGAAAGGTTACTCAACATTTTTGTTTCCTGTGCTGTGCTCATATTGGGTGGTTCAATACCTGGTCTTTGCTGCATACAACTGTGTACTCTATCTCTCTGCAGTCCTAATCATTTATTGCTTGTACACTGTTCTACACATCCATCAAGTGTGGATTTGTTTGGGGAATTCTTTCATGGCGTAGCAATTTTCAGAAACAGTAGTGTATTATTGTTGTATGAGTCACATAGAATAGATTTGGTTCAAACTTAAATGGTGATCCATTTTGAAGAAAAAAATATAGTAATTTGGTAGTAGATGCAACAGAAAACATTTACTAGATGCAATAATATTAACCGGGCTTGTGGGCCGTGGTCTATTGGGTTCCTTCTTCTTCCCAAACGTTTCGTCTGCGACTACGGCAGACATCTTCAGTGGCGGCGAGGTCGAAGTTTCCTAGTGGAGATCTCAGCACCGACTGTGCTGGTCACCACCAGAGGTGCGGTATTTATGTCGGCGGCTGGAGGGGAAGTACGTTGTGATAGGTCCGGGTGGCCAGTGGGAGAAGGAACCATGGAGAAGGAACAAGACGGCAAATTGCCCTTTTTGGATGTCATGGTAAACAGAAAACAGAATGGCACACTAGGCCACAAGGTGTACCGTAAACCGACCCATACAGACCGCTACCTTCACAAGAACTCCAACCACCATCCGAAACAAAAGCGTGCTATGATTAAAACTCTGGCAGACCGAGCTACACGCATTTGTGAACCACAAGTTCTACACCAGGAATTTCAACACTTAGAGTCAGCGCTCCACTCTAATGGCTACGCAAAACGAGAAATTAAGAGAGCATTACATCCTAGTAAAGGTCCCAACATCACAGAAACAGCCGCAAACAATAGGAAGGGCAAGGCCTTTTTACCGTACATCAAATCAGTCACAGACCGCATAGGCAAACTACTTAAACGCCACAACATTGACACCGTCTACAGGCCCACTAAACAGATTTGTAACATACTCCGTTCCGCCAAAGACCCCAGGGATCCTCTATCCACCGCAGGAGTATATAGAATACCTTGTTCGTGTGGCAAGGTGTACATCGGAACCACACAACGTAGTATAAAAACCCGCATTGAAGAACACAGAATAAATTGTCGCTTGGGTCAAACTGAAAAATCAGCAATTGCTGAACATGCCATACTCGAAGAAGGGGAACACATCATCCAATATGGTAACACAGATATTCTGGCATCCTCATCCCACTACTATTCTCGCTTATTCCGTGAAGCCATTGAAATACACAAGCACAAAAATAATATCAATCGCAAAGAAGAAGGACTTAAACTCAACAGAATATGGCAAACAGCGTTAACAAAAACAAAAATCCAGAACCCCTCTCCAGCCAATCAGACGCCAGCTCATTGTAGTACTCCACTGGTACAAGTCCAGCCCACTGGCCACCCGGACCTATCACAACGTACTTCCCCTCCAGCCGCCGACATAAATACCGCACCTCTGGTGGTGACCAGCACAGTCGGTGCTGAGATCTCCACTAGGAAACTTCGACCTCGCCGCCACTGAAGATGTCTGCCGTAGTCGCAGACGAAACGTTTGGGAAGAAGAAGGAACCCAATAGACCACGGCCCACAAGCCCGGTTAATATTATTGCATCTAGTATTGACACCGGCCGTGAAAGCCTTAGAACTTTGAAGAAAACATTTATGTTAAGAGATATTCACCTGCTTACATCAGCATGTACCAGAAATTGAAAAAAATGCAGAGTTACTGATAGAAGTTCTATTGTGACATAAGTATAACTGGCAATGAAAAAAGTTCAATTCAGAACATGATCAGCCAAGTTATGCAATTTGTTTATAAGGAACAATAATTATGTCTATTTCAGCTGTATTTTATTTTATCTTATTTACCTTGAGGGTAAGAAGGTGAGCTGACCCTCAATTTTATTAGATTGTTATGCATGGCATTAACATCAGTAGCCGGCTGAGAGATGACTTGCTTGAACATATGATAGGTTTGGGCAACTCGAATTGGTTAACTTTCTATGAATATATTGTGCAAACTTTTACAGGTAACTAAACTAAGCCCCACACAACAGTCCATAAAGAGCCAAGCCTTACCGCCCAGCCACTACGCCCCCCTCCCCCTTGGCCCACTACAGGCATCATTGGTGGGGTGCAGTACTGGAGGGTGGTACGTGGTCAGCATCCTGATCCCTTCTGGCCAGTTATGCGGTCTTCACGACCTGGGGCAGCTACTTTTCTTTCAAGTAGCTCCTCAATTGGTCCTCCCAGGACTAATGAGGCTGAGTGCACCCCGTGTCAGACCTCCCAGAGGGGATAAAGTCCCCGTGCTGGTACCAGGGATCGAACCCAGATCCTCTGCGCCAGAGACAAACGTGCTATTACAGGCAACAGATAATTTTTTTTAACATTTCTTTTCAATTTATTAGCTGCACATGACTGAAGTGTTAATACGAATCCGTGGATTCCTTGAATTGGTAGTAAAAATTCTGAGATGTTATTTGTATTTATGTAACACTACATAAAGGAAGTGAAGTGAAGGAAGGTTGGGAATACATGTTTCAGTTTAAAACAAAGAAGTTGCCTTTAAAGTCCCCACACTCATATTGTATCTTGTATAAATATATTATGCATCACTAAAACTTAATGCCATAGTTTACCATCTACCATCTCTTTGACTGGTACCAGATGACATAGAGGTATCTCACAAATTTGCCTGAGCTTCACTATGAGATGTACCCTATGTGTCAGGAATATTGGGTCCATATCTGAGTTCAATCCAATCTTAATGACTCCCTGAAGGGAGGATATTTGGCCCAATGTACTTCCAGCAGTGTCAGAATTACTACAATTGCTAGGGGTCCACAGCACCTCCACTACAGCATCTAAAGGTTTCAGAACTTATCCCATATGGGAGGTTTAATGGTGCACAAACCTGAGGCTTATTATGAGAACAGGGCTATATTATTTCCCAAAACAATTGATTTATATACTTCCACAGAGAGTAGCCATGAACTGTAAGTATTTGTATACGTTCTTAAATATTAATTCTATTTAAAAAAAACAGTGCTAATAAGTTATTTGTGCCTATTGCTGAAACCTGAGTAATGAACAACATTGTTTATCCCTCATTCTCCATTCTTCTTTGGGGAAATTAAGATGGCAAACAGCATATTTTTTAAGTTGGACCAAAAGCATGTTATGTATTAAGTTCCTTAATCTATTCAAGCTGTTCTCGGGCTTCGAGCCAGGTGAAGTGATGAAGAGCCATCGACGTTTCGGGAGCGTACATCTCTCCCATCATCAGGATGATGAATGATGGCTCTTCATCACTTCACCTGGCTCGAAGCCTGAGAACAGCTTGAATATGTTCGTTGCCAGGAAAGCTTCAGTTCTTATTCCTTAATCTGTTCAGTCGATCATGAATGAAAAAGGTACAAGTACACACATATAGAATATAATTTTAATGTAATGTTTGGTTATAAATTTTAACTTTGTTTATTAATTCAAAATAGAAAAGACCAGTAAATGTTTATTTACAGCTTTACTATATATGAATACAGGTCATACACAACAAATAATAGATGTTCTCATTGCTGCAGTGGATTAGATACCCTTCCTGCAAAGAAGGGCACTCCATGTGGTTGATGTATGATGAAAATCAGGAAAGGCTGATCTGCTTTGAACTCTATTTCTTCAGGATTATGAATGTAGAGTCCATTATACCAGGGATATTTTTCAGCTGTAAAAAACGTTCATGTTTAACATTTTCAGATTGTTATAATTTTATAGTATATCCTTATGTTACAAAAGGACTAAAATACAAGGTTTTGAATAATACAGTGAGTTAATACTTGTAATGTAAACTATATAATGCACTAAAAGTAGTGAACCTCTTGTTATTTTAGGCACCAGCCACTGCTGGAACTCTCTCTCTCTCTCTCTCTCTGTGTATATATATAAAGAAACAGACACCCAAAAGACACTGAACGAAACACTAAAAACCTAATCTGTTCTCGGTGACCTAAAGGGGACCACCGTATGGGTTTTTTGACAACCAGAAAACTGTATATATTGTTAGTTATAACACCATGTTAATTGTAGCCTGTAAGCCAGACCTATTGTACCGGCACCAGGCAAACACTCTAAGGTAAAAAAAGTGAAACTGAAACGTGCGGTGTCACTGGTACGGTCTGCGAGCCGCCCAAGAGTGACAGTTACGCAGAAGATGTTTTACTGGCAGGACACCCGGTAAAGAAGAGCTGGGGAGTGAGTGGTGAGGTTGAGGACAGTTAGGACCATGATGAAGGCAAAGGAAGAGACCGCAGCCTCCAAGGTTAGCATGCGCGTAATTTGAGAGTTAGCAGGAATGGAGTCTTTGAGGCAAACTTTGATGCAGTCCCAATTGATGTCACGGTATTGTAATGGGATGTCGTGGCTGGCAACCTGGATGTTAGTCATGGCCAACAAGAAATTGTGATTGTAACGAAGTTCGTTGACTGATGGAGCAAAAGGAAAGATGGAAGGGGAAATGTTTGATGGTCATGAACTCAATGACGGATTCTCGTCCCTGACCTCGTGGATAGTGGGTGGGTTGCCCGGGGCCCTCTACTTTCAGCTGAGGGTCCAACATCTACCATGCAAATAATTTAATTGCCTTTTCTATCTGCTGGGGGACTCAATGTAGGGCACGGATGGAGAGGTAATCTTTGATTGCGAACTGTCTCTGCGGTGGGTGGTACACAGACACCATCAAGACTTCCGTTCTGCTGTGTCATACACAGGTGGCTGTCACATCAAGAGTTAGAAATTTTTGGAGCTGGACGGGTTGGTGGACTACACTTCTCATGAAGATCACCATGCCACCTCCTCGGCAACCCGCACGATCCGTCCTGAGGCAGTTGTAGCCTGGGAGTCAGAGATGTGTTTCCGAAACCAAGAGGAGGTCTATGGCTTGTGCGCCGGCAAAATGCTAGAGCTCATTTTCCTGACTGGTCAGGCCACACGAGTTCCAGAACGTAATTCTTAAAGAGCTGTTCAACCTAGTTTGATCCGCCATTCTGGGTGGTCTGGATTACACTGGTCAATAGTGTGAGCCCCTCCATGGTGATAACCATTCTGGCGGTTGAGGCAATTTAAGAAAGAAGTTCTACGTCGCAGATGTGCCGGCCATGACTTTGCAGCAACTGCTGCAATCACCCCAGCACATCAGAAGGCTGCAGGGCAGTTGGAGGTGAGGGGTTCTCAGCGTGACGATGTCTCTTTGCCTTAGAGCATGGAGCGCGTCGAGGATGACTGGAGCAGCTCTTTGCATTCGGGGTGGTTTGTATGTGTGAGCTTGTGTCCTCTCAGGTGCACATGGAGATTCGTGAGCTACTGTGGCATATAATGGTCCTAGTTGATGTACAGGCTATTGTGCAGGCAGTTTAGGTGCAGGGCACCCCGGTTGATGGCTGGTGGTTTCAGCAGGCCTGCTGCACTATTGGCGCATCTGTGGGCCTGTTGCTGTCGCCTGGAGGCAATGACCACCTTCCTGGTTGGGCAACCTCTGTACAAGCTACTTGCTCGCCCTTGCAGTTGGCGCACATAATATAATCATAGTAATAATGGTGGTGGTGGCGGTGGTGGTGGCAGTGGTGGTGGCGGTGGCAGTGCCAGTGGTGGCAGTGGCGGTGGCAGTGGTGGCGGTGGCGGTGGTGGTGGGGGTGGTGGCGATGGCAATGATGCGATGGCGATGATCATCATGGCATTGTTCTTTCTGTGTATTAGTCTTTGAGCACCTACCTGTGGCTGCAGTAGCTGTTACACCTATTTCGTCAACTCCTATTGTAGCTTTCTGTAGAAATTGTGATACCTGAATATGCTCACTGCTCATGCCACTGAAGTCAGCTGCAGGTCCAAACATATCTTCTGCACCCAACTGTAACCATTATTTCAGTGCAAAATTGTGAATTAATTCATGACTGCACAAAATACAGATCTTTTACTGGGGAAAGACAATGAATAATATCTTCCTACTACATGTTGTAATCAGTAAGAAGAGCATGGGATATAATGTTGAGATTCTGTTGCTTTCATCTTGGACTCTTAGGTTTGCTGTAATAACCTATGCATACACAAAATAAAGATTACTTCAATACATGACTGCCATCAGAATCAGCCTTATTTGTATGTTACCAGGAGCACATTTAACAGAGCTTTATCAAAGAATAAGACAATTTCTTTGTAGAATGAAGCCTGTTCAAATCCAAACCTTAAATAAATTGGAAACCTGTCTGTTTTTATAAAAAGAATTTCAGTCCCCTTGGAAAACACTGTTTTCTAATTTGCAATATCTCAGACGGATGTGGTGTTATTATTAAATAAGGCAACAGAAAGAAAACTAAGGAATGCTACAGTTTAGATGTAGTAAAGCTCAGTACCACCATGAAACTTTAAAAATGCATACTTGTTAACAGCTTGAGGGCAGCAATACTAAATAGGTACCTATTGGAGTTTTGATTTAGTTTGGTGGTGACTGTATCATGGAATAGTTTTGCAATAAAGCAGGACCTCAAGGCAGTAGGTACAACAGTTAGGTGTGAAGTAAATAGAAAACAAATGTGAATACCTACATTTAATAAGTACTGAAACTATTTCTAGCATGTAGTTGAAAAATAGTTTAATAGGTAGTATCAAAATGGGAACAAATTAGTAACCACACTGCTTACATCTTGAACAGACTTAAGTGAATAGTGAGAATAATTATTTAATGTATCTATCAGATACTAAAGCTTAAATGCAAACAAATGGTTGTCTACCAAAGGGCTGCTGTATGTTCTGCCTCCACCCTTGAAAGGCATCATGGGTAGACTAGTATTGAGGTTGCATGAGATCAGCAAGTTGCTTCATGACAGGCACTATAGTATGGTTCCCTAGATCAGATCACTACTTTTCCGTCAAATAGCTTCTCAACTGGTCTCCAAGGACCTCATCAATACCAATCTCCCAGCAGAGAAAAAATCCTCACATCAGAACTGAGAGTCAAAAATGTGTTCCCTCATACTGTTACAGTTGGGTTTAGAAAGGGTTGTTCCACAGTCTCCGCGTCCTACAGTATGTACATGAAATTACGAACAAATTTGAATCCAATGATAAGGTAAACTTATTATTTTTTGACCTCTCTAAAGCATTCGATTGTGTCAATCATGAAATCCTAACACATGAACTACAGAGTTATTGGATAAGGGGTCTTCCCCTAGATTTGTTTTCTAGCTACCTAAATGGCTGGAAGCAATACACAATAGTGAACCACAAAACAGGGAAATTTGTAAACAAAATACAATCAAAAATAGAAACCGTAAAATATGGTGTACCTCAAGGTACAGTATTAGGACCTCTGTTTTTCATTATATATGTCAACAATATTCTCTATCCACAAGATACAGCTGTCATAACCTATACGGTTGACACAACTGTCATTTGCTGGAGCAAGACAATAGAAGCCTTAAATGAAAACCTAAATTACACTGCTAAGACACTAGTTAAATACTTTGGTCCATCAGTCTAAAATGTAACATGTTAAAAGCTAAAGTAATGTGGTGCAGAACATCAAATAAAATCTCCTCTAATATAAACTTAAAAATAAATAATAGCACCATTGAAGAAGTAAAATCTTACAGGTTTCTTGGAATAATAGTAGATAAGCAGCTATCATGGGCTAACCATATAGATCATATATGTAATACTAGCAGTAAATCCATATACTTACTCAGATATTTTCAAAGCTATAAAGACACTAGACTTCTATGGATGATCTATTTTGGATGCATATATCCACAATTTAGTTGTGGAATTGAAACTTGGGGGACAACTGCAAAATGTCACATGGACAGATTGTTAATACTACAGAAGAAGTGTGTCAGATTGATTTACAACCTAAAAGTAAGGAAATCATGCAGGGAGACATTCAAAAAACAAAAGATGTCACAATCTATTCTCTTTATGTGTATAGAACTATACTATTTGTAACTAATAGGCTTGCACTGATAAGAAACAACCAAATTAACAGCTATAGCACAAGAAACAATACTATCATATGTATAACACGTATTAGCAAATGTGCCAGCGAAAAGGATATTAGTGTCAAAGGGATCAAATTATACAACAAACTAATTAAAACAGATTAAAATTTTGACTGATCTCTCAAAATCAAAATTTAAAAGTAAATTAAAAGAATCGCGATTATTGTTATCACTGTTATCATTATCATCATCATCATCATTACTATCATTATTATCATTATTGTCATTATTCTCACTATTGTATGCAAAAAGGATATTAATGTCAGAGGGAGCAAATTATGCAACAAACTACCTAATGAGATTAAAATTTTGACTGATCTCTCAAATAAAAAATTAAAAATAAATTAAAAGAATTGTGATTATTGTTATCATTATCATCATTATTATCATTATTGTGATATTGTTGTTGTTCTTCTTCATCTTCTTCGTCTTCTTCTTCTTCTTCTTCTTCTTCTTCTTCTTCTTCTTCTTCTTATTATTATTATTATTATTATTATTATTATTATTATTATTATTATTATTATTATTATTATTATTATTATTATTATTATTACTGTTATTATTATCATTGTTATTATTTTTATTATTATTATTGTTGTTACTATTACTACTACTACTACTACTACTACTACTACTACTACTACTACTACTACTATGATTATTATTATTATTATTATTATTATTATTATTATTATTATTATTATTATTATTATTATTATTATTATTATTATTATTATTATTACTATTATTATTATTACTATCATCATCATTATCGCCGTCATCGTCATCATCATTATCATCATCATCATCATCATCACCATCATCATCATCACCATCACCACCATCATCATCGCTGCAGTGCTGTAGTAATAAAAGTGGGCGTTAAACACTACTATTATCATCACCACCACCAACATCGTCGTTGTCATCCTCCTCCTCCTCCTCCTCCTCCTCCTCCTCATCATCATCATCATCATCATCATACTCACTACAGAGCTATGAATATAGTTTGTTACATAAAAAATATCTACATTGAATATTTTCTCATACAGATATTATAAATATGGTTACTAATTTAAAAATTTATAATGATAAGTTATGCAAAGTTACTGTTTAACTATATATAAAGTAATATGCCTATTAGATAAGCAAATATTGTTATACATTCAAATTTAGTTGTTAATTAGAAACTAGGAAAGATTCCCTGTCCTTTGGCATGGTACTTACAGATCTAAGTAGTGGAATCAGTTGAATTTCCTTGTCCAAGTTGAATTTGGGAATAGAAACATTTGCACATTTATAGTGCTGATAAGAAAAGATGCTCCTCCATTGTTGATGTGTTAACTGTCTGAGTGATTCCAGATCATGTCTTTCAGTGGGGAGCACAAATAGCAATGTGAACTCCTTAAATTGCTGTTAAAAAGATACAAGATACAGATGCAGATCTCCATAGTTTTGTCTTGATAAATATCATATGCTTATGCAAAAAATAGTTGTTGTAAATACACACTACTTTATTGTTTCCCAACAAGTCAATAAGCTACACTATCATTGTAAGCCAAACCTCAGTATTTAATTATTTCTCATTACATTTTGTTAATTACGCTGTAGCACAGTACTGAAATTTGACCTGACCTAAAGTAGATTATTCTAATAGATTTTAAGCATATTTTTCAGAACTGAAATCTTTTTTGTGATTATACCATAGTGTGTTTGAGATATTGCCTTTTTGTAATTTGCAAAAGTCTGCTGCACTATGCTACTCCCACCACACCGTTTAGCTCAGATCAACCTTTCAATAGTTGTTGTGAATAGCAGAAAATCATTAATAACACAAAAATCTGTAGCTCCTAAGGACAAAAAATGATTTGAATTATATTTTGCATCTAAGGCTCTGGATGAAGGGAAATAGTGCACCAAGTATAGTTGTGCTAGATAAGGTGTATCAATAAGGAAAAGAGAGGGAAGGTTAACAACTGCTCTTGTATCACAGGATTTTCAAGTCAAAGCCGTACATTCACCCTCATTACCCTGTTGTTTGCCCATACAAATACCACACATTGTAATAGTAAAAATATGATGTGTTGCACTCACATGACTTTCTCTACTCTTGCAATAACCATTCTTACAGTTCTTATTCCTATATTTTATTTGTGTTACTTGAGATAAACATTTACAGAAATTATCATATTGCTTATTTCCTTGTAGGTGCCAGGGGAATATTAGAATGCAGTAGGCTTTGAGCGACAGTCAAATCTTTTAAAGCTTTGAGATCCCATTCTCTTTGTACGCTTAACATGTAAAAAAGTGAACAGCAATGTTGCATTTCATGAAAGTTTTAAGTTTTCTGAAACTGACACAAGTAACAAGGAATATCTTCGAAATGGTTCACTCAATGAACAACTTTATTTGGACATAAATTGTGTGTTTTAGCAAGATGTACATGTTTTGTACAGTAAGATTTTGTTGATCTCTTATGGTTTACGAGTTATTCCAAAGTCATCCAGAGTAAGCAGGACTACTTAGGTTATAGCCAGAAAATTAAAAATCGTTAGAGCTATTTTCAAGAAAATCAAAATGTTTAAAAAATGTTGCATGTAAAGGGGTAGTTTAGGGTGGGGCTATTTTCTTCTTGTGTCGCATCCTTGAAAACATAAAACTTAAACACCAACTGTGGCTTTTCACACACACACACACACACACACACACACACACACACATACACACACACACACACACACACACACACACACACACACACACACATACACACACGCACGCACGCGCACACACACACACACACACACACAGACACAGACACACACAGACACAGACACGTGCTTGTGCTCGCAGACACACAAACCTTTTTCTAAAAATGCTTTGTTTTGGATTCAGGGGTCCCAAAACATGTATTTCCAGTGAAATCTCGACATCAAATTTTTGGGTTGAATACAATACTTCCTCTACTATGCATAGTAGAGAAAGTAAAAATCGCTGTCTTACATTAAAATTCATAAAATGCAAAGGTGGAATAGTTTTATTCTTTCTTCAATTCTAAAATAAAATTAAATTAAAATGATGTACTGATTTGATGCAGAACAATTTAAAGAAAAATCTGGTCATTGCACAACGCTGCAATGAAAGCAGCATCTGCCACATTTCTACTCATTGAAACCTGTCTTGCCTCCCCCATCACATGAAGTTGATCATGATACCTTTCTTATTTCAGGCTGCATTATACCTGAACTTATATTCCAGCGTCTCCAGAAGTTCAGGCTTCATGCAGGATAGATCTTATTCCAATTGCAGGCTGTATATAATATGTAACAGAAATTGTTATATTTTAGTTCAAAAATATTGCCATGTTTATCTATACACCTGGAATATGGGATGACTTGAAGTTATCACTAACTGGAGTGTTGCTCGTGCTGAGTAGTATCATTGGAAAATGTGCCCCCTCTATGTCATGTTTAACACTGCATATATAGGCTTATGGTCAGAAAATAATATTTCATATACACCTGCTGAAATGTCAATATTGGAAAATATGATGTCTATTTGAGTATTAAAAGTTTGTTGTTGAAATGCTAGCATTCAGCTTGCTTCTTAAATTAAATCTATCCAAATAACTTGATATATATATATATATATATATTTGCTTTTTGTTTCCTCGTAATTATCATAATTAAAATCCTGCATTAGCACGATTTTCTCCGTCTAGGGGATATGTGAATGGCGACCACAAGGTACCCAAGCTGAGCAGAACATTACTTCCACTTACTGGTGTTTTGCTCCTCACTGTAACTTTTCTATCTGACCTTACCTTGGTCATCTCTTGTTCTCTTCCGATCCCGATGCTATTAGGGTTCCTGAGGGCTAGGGAGTCTTTATTTTTCCAATCTCTCCATTTCTCTATAAAATCTTAACCCCTAACATGCTGACCTGTCATGGCATGTAATACGTACTCTGATTGGTAATCAGAGGATATGGTCAGTGAATTTATTTTGATAATTCTCCCGGTCAGGTCGGTGTGACCCATAAACCAACGACAGGTGTGGTCCTCCAGACATTCTGGGGGTTGTGAGAGAGTGATGTGACCACCAAAACATAAAAATATGGTGCTCTCTTAAAAGCGGTTACTATACTGCTATTGCTCTATGAGTGAAAAATATTGTAGAGCAAGAGGATTAATGACTTCATTGTCAGAAATCCAGCATTAGCTAACAACAACAACATATTTTTAAACAGTTTATGTATAGCATCTTCAAAAGTATTATTTCTGGTCCCAGGAGTCTTGTATCCACAGACTATATAGTGCTTCTTAATTTGAAATGAAATTAAATCAATGTGGCCTGCATCATCCACAGTATTAATGTAATTTACATCCTGAGAAGTGACAAGTGACAAGCTTTAATTGCTATTTCACTGGTTTCTAAAACTTAAGAAAATATAGAAATAGTCAAAATAGGGAGGCAGCTTTATTTAGAAGAAATAATTTCAGAAAACTTTATTGAAAAATAGTCTCATTCATCTTTAACAAGAGACATGTAAATGCAAAAGAATAACTTTTCAGTAACATAGAGTTATGGACGATGCGTTTTATGGCTGCAATGCAGTTTACATTATGCCAAACAATTCAGAATTTACAGTACGTTTTGAATTCTTTACTCATAATCTACATTAAAAGCACATTTGCAGTGTCACTTCTCAATCCTGTACTTCTTACTCTCAGAATGAGAGAGCAGCATGGGTGGGATTCAAGACAATGTGCAATAATTTCCTTGGAACTACAAGATCTGACAACTACAAGGAAATTATTGAGAACATGCTAAAGGCATATGAAATTTTAAGTTGGAATATTTTGTTAAAGATGAGATAGAAGGGAAGTGTAATATACTGTTAGAATCAGAGTTCAAGTCAACAGATGAAATGAATAAAAAAATTTGTGAAATATTATTGACAGCAGCCAAAACACATATCCCCAAAGGAAAGTTAAAGAAATATAGCTACTTTTGGTCTCCATCTTTATCCAAGTTAAAACACGAAAGAAATATAGCAAGAGTCAAAGCCGAAAGAACCAAGTGTCCAGAAGATGTACAAAACTGGAGAAGAAAAGCAGCCATTTTTAAGAAAGAATTAATTACAGCAAAGAGGGCCAGTTTCACAAATTTTGTAGAACATATGGACTATAGGAAAGATGGAAATAAAATATACAAATTCCTTAATAAAACAAAATTATCAAAAAATACAACTGAACCATTAAAACATAATAACAAAAGCTTAACTACAGATAGGGGAATAGCAGAATCCCTTAACAAGTTTTATGCTCAGTCACAAAGAATACCCCAAGCGTATAAAAAACAAGATAAGGCTATCCAAAAAACTATCAGAGAAACTAATAAGCCAAAAGATATACGAAATGATATTTTTATTCAGGATTTTAACTAAACAGAACTGGATTTAGCAATAGAACAATTACAGAACAAAAAATCTCCAGGACCTGACAAGATCCATCCAGAGTTTATTAAACACCTTGGCAGGAAAGGAAAAGAAATCCTACTTAAACTGTATAACATGTGTTGGAGAATGACTGTACCTTCCGACTGGAAAAAAGGCATTATCATCCCGATTTTAAAGAAAAACAAACCTTCAAACAATATTAATAGTTTCAGACCAATATCTTTGACCAGTGTTATTGCAAAAGTGATGGAAAGAATGGTGGCATCTAGACTTAACTGGTTCCTAGAATATTACAACTTAATTAATAGTTCACAGACCGGCTTCAGACAGAATCATAGTACAAGTGAAAATGTACTCCTACTAAGCCAAGACATCAAGGAAGCTTTCAATAGAAAGGAGGATACCTTAGCAGTATTCATTGATTTCAAATCAGCATATGACTCAGTCTGGAGAAACAAATTAATTGAGAAGTTGCAATCAATAGGTGTGAAAAGTAACATGCTTAAATGGATAACTCAGTTTATTTCACAAAGATTTTGTGCCACAGAATATAATACATACATTTCCAAATATAAACAAACACACCGAGGACTTCCACAAGGTGCTGTTCTGAGCACAACACTCTTTAACATATATATAAATGACCTTCCATCATTAATAAAAACTTTAGAAACCAAAATTGCTTTATTTGCTGACGATGTAGTCATTTGGACTTCAGGCTCTCCAAAAAAACCTGAATTAATTAAAGACAGAATAGAAACAGCCCTAAACAAAGTACATGAATGGAGCTCCAAAAACCTCATGACTATCAATGTGGAAAAAACAAATTATGAATTATTTACACTAAAATATAAACCAGTTAATATTAACATAAATTATAATAGTAAACCACTCAAAGCAGTTGATGATGCCAAATACTTAGGCATCACTTTCGACAGAAAGCTAACTTGGAAATAACATATAACAAACATCTCAGAAAAGGTTGAAAAGAAACTGCAAATCCTGAAAAGGTTAGCTGGTGCTAAATGGGGCTGCTCAAGGAGAGTCATTAACACAACATACAAAATGTATGTTAAACCAAACCTCTTGTACTGTTCTGAAGCTTTAATAACAGCAGCAAATGCTAACATCAATAAACTTGAACAAATACAAAATCAGGCTCTTCGCCTAACCACTGGAGCAGTTAAATCCACACCTATTGATGCCATGCTTGCCTTAACACAGACCCCATCAATAACAACAAAAATAGAAGAACAAGCATTGCTCCAACACGAGAAAATGTTACGACTGCCAAACTCTAAATGGACAGAAGAGAACCTCCCCCCTTCAATCCTTAAAACTCATAGTAGTTTCCTAGAAAAGGTAACACAGATTAAATCCAAATTGAACATTCCTAACACCAGAGAAAATCTACTTATAAGAGAAAATCCATTGGAATTATTGCAACCTACCTTCAGTTTGGAATTAATAGAGGAAATAAGTAAATCAGACACACCAAAAGAAATACAAAAACTTCTAGCTCTGGAAACAATCAATACTAGGTATCCCACAAAAGAATGGCTGCACATATATACTGATGGATCCTCCAAGGAAAACTTTACTGGAGCTGGAGTTATGTGTTCACATTTTTCGTTTTATCATTCTGTTGGCAGAGACACAACAAATTATGATGGAGAAATAGAGGCTATACACATTGCTCTCCGACAATTATTAAATCTTCACTTAAATAAATTTAACAAGGCAGTAATTCTTTGAGATTCTAAAGCTGCAATTCAGGGAATATGTTCAAATACTACAAAGAAGTCAACAAAAATTAGAGAATGCTACAAAGTGTTAACACAACTCCAAAAAGTTAATAAGACTGTTCATCTCCAATGGATTCCAGCACACTGTGGAGTCATGGGGAATGAAGCTGCAGACTCACTTGCAAAGAAAGGCACAACAATAAAACAAAAATCTAAATTCAATTTCTCATATTCCTCAATAAAACGCTTGATCATTAAAAAATTTTCTCATTCATACCTATGATACCGAAATTTAGATTTCCAATCGAATGGGCTTGATAAAGACACGTTTTAATTTAATTGCCGGATGTGAGATTTGCGATAAGTGTTGAGTAATAACATACATAGATAATAGAGCAGGAAGTGTTGTAAGGTGAGCAAGATATGAGTAAATAATAGTCGTTAAATTTGTAGGATAAACACATTAATGGTTTGAAATTAACGAGTCATGACGTCATACTACATAGTTTAAATACACGTTTGAAAGTCAGGTCTACCAACCTTAAAAGTCGCGCGATATATTTAATAAAATATAAAGTAAACATCGTTTAATCCTAAAAAGGTAATTATATATTCGAAATTCATAAAAGAACATGTTATAATAGAAAGGGACATTTCTAAATTGCGGGAAAAGGAAATAGCATTTTGGATACGAGGCTTTCTTGGATGACGTCATGACATTCAAAATTGGAGAGAACGTTTTTTCCTAGCGTGGGTAAGCCAGAAAGCGTCACTACTCACCCCAGACCAGTACTGCAAGTTATGCTGTGCAGACGTGAGTGCGATTCCTCTACATATAGAATCGGCATAGCTCCCGAAAATATCTAAGATGCAATAAACAATATACAAAGGTTTTCTTGGGTAGTCTATTCTATAACACCTGCGCGTACCCGAGATAAATAAAGAGATCTCAATCTGAGCTAGCGGGAAAGAACCAAATCAATGGGCAACCACGAGACCAACGACATTTAAGCATCAATGGCGACACAACGAGAAGCGAACAACGACATCTAGCTTCAAATGGCGACCCAACGTGTGGCGTCGAGACAATAGACCAACCCCAAGACGACCAAGCCAGCATCGAGCCAGCAGACAAGAAGGTGCCCAGCGTGTCAACATCTGTGAAACGTGTAGTGAACAAGTTTAAGTGCAGTTAAAAAAAAAAAAAAAAAAAAAAAGTGAAATATTGGTGAGTAGAAAAACACATGTAAATAGTTTAGAAATGGAAGACAGTGATAGCGATTTTCTAGGTTTTGAGAGTCCGGAAATTGAGAAAAGTGTAGTTAGGATGGAAGAATATAATCAGAATGTAATCGGTAGCCGAATATACCAAGAAGTAGAAGATCAGGACGTTAGAGAAACACCTAGAGGTAGCTCAGAAATGCTTGGTAGTAATTCAGAAAGGCCAGCGATTATGTCAGAAATAGAGAATATGTTTCAAAAGATAATGGAAAAGATGAGTAAGATAGATGAACCTAGTAAAGAATTAAGAATAGAGTTAGGACAGAAATTACAAAAGGGACAACAGGAATTGGGAATGCAATTGGAAAATCAGAAGAGAGCTTTCGAAACCTTTAGGGAAGAAGTTAGGGAGGAAATTAATAAAGTTAGTAGTGAAGTGAAAGAAAATAGAGAACAGGTTAAGGGAGAATTAGAGACAATAAGGCAAGAAGTAAAGAATTCTGAAAAGAAATTAGGTCAACAAGTGAGTGAAAAATTAGATAAAGAAAGGGAAAAAGTAACATATAGATTAGACAAACAAAGGGAAGAAATTAGAGAAGAGTTACAGGGGTGTAAAGTTAGAATGGAAAGATCTGATGTAGAAAGTGAAAGGCAGGCTAGAAATTTGGAGGATGTTACAGACCAAATAAAAGGGGTAGTAACAGAAATTACTCAGGTAAAAGAGGCCTTAGAAAATTTGAAATTAAATGAAAATGCATGTAATCACAACAATCTTAATAATGAAGTTGCAAGAAACGAGGCAATACCAGGTGTATCAGCTGACATTTCGATGCAAAATAGAGGTAACAGTAATTCCCATTCTGATCTCAGAAATAGTGCAGGGACAGGTGACAATTCAAATTTACATTGGCCTAACCATGTCTTAAATGAAATGACACCTCCAGTTTTTGAAAATGAAGATTCAGATGATCCTAAAGCCTTTTTAGAAGGGTTACAAGAGTACTTCACGGTGAAACGTATACCAGAGGAGTACAAGATGGTGATAGTAAGAAAATGCTTAAAGGGTAATGCTGCCAATTGGCTAGGCCTTTCTATGGGTAACAATAATGATTACAGGACCTTTAGGAACATCTTTTTAACCAGATATTGGGGAGCTAGTAGGCAGGCTAATATTAGAGTTGAATTAAGCAATGGAAGTTTAATCCTAGATCGGAGGAATCGATGGTCAACTATTTTATGAGAATAGCGAGAAAATCGAAGATGTTGGATCCTCCCTTAGATGAAAAAGATCTAATAAATATAGTTACTCCACATTTTCCGGAAACGCTTCAACACTACCTAATCATAGCCCGACCCGATAGCATTGCAGCTATGATCGAATTATTATCAGCCTTAGAAGTCAATAAGCCAAAACACGCATTTGGAAATAAATATGAAGGAAAAGAAACTGTCAATTCTTTCGGGCAAGGGGCACAGTATTATCAGAATAGAAGTGAGATTAGGGAAAGATATAAAGGACCAGTGCCAAGGATGGAATCATTCCGGTGGGAAAATCAAGGTAGATATAACCAGGAAGGGCATCACCAAAATAGAAATGGTAATCTAAGGGGAAGAAATATAAGGGTGAATTATATGAATACAAATAGATTTGATCGAGGTAGACGGGGACGTTATTTTGGACATAGTAGAAATTCAAATGATGGGTATTGGACAAACAGAGATAATGAGTTTAGACCGAGGTCACCAAGACTGGGAGAAAGATGTTATAATGGACGAGATTCCCCCGAAAATGCGGAAATGGTTGAGGCCATTAACACGGTCAAAAACATGGTAGGAAGTAACCCCGATTTAATGCAGGAAAACAGAAGTAACAATTCGGGAAATAGTACAGGAGCAATACCTAAAAATCAGGGAAACGCCAGACCCGGTCAAACGCGCCTTCAGTGAGAACTGGGTATCCTAGTAATGATTGTGATAAGTACTCGGAAATAAATAGTCCTGGAAGGCAAATGATGATACAAAAGAAAAGAAAATGGAAAAATAGAATCGACGAAAACGAAAAAGTAGGAGATCCACCTAAAATCAAAATTGGAGTAAATGGAAAACAATACAATGCAATTATAGATACGGGATCAAATAGCACAGTATGCTCACAAAATTTTTATGATAATTTACAAAGTAGTGGCTTTAAAGTAATGTCTTTACCAGTTAATGGGATATACTGCTCGCTAGCTGTGGGAAAACGAAAAGAGAGAGTAAAATTTCAAGCAATGATAAATATTGAAATAAATGGGAGAATACTAGGAATTTTATTTCTGATTGTAGGAAGACTTGTGACAGATATTATAATAGGTTGTGATTGTCTTTATGCCTGGGAAGCTGTGGTGAATTTTAAAAACATGATTGTAGAAATGAAAGTTGAAGATGAGACCATTATAGTGCCATTTGTGGAAGATAGTAGTTCAGAAACTATTGTAAGAGAAAAAGAGGAAGAAGAAATCCAAGGGGATACATTCTTTGTAGAATATGTTAAAGTAGGAGCTATGGAATTAACTGAAGTAAATGTCAAAGAGTACAGTGTCGATAATAAAGAAAATGTAGAATGGGATAAAAATGATTTCATAGACACTTTGAGGTTTTCTGACGCAACTAGGTACTATGATAGGGAGATTAGTGAAGACTTAGAAGAATTGTTGAGGGAAAAAGTAACTCAGGCTGATCAACTAAATGAACAACAGAGGGATAAACTGTTTGAAATATTAATCCGAAATAAAGAAGTATTCTCTGAGAAACCTGGTAAATGTAATATTTATACTCATTCGTTTGAGATGATACCCATTAAACCTTTTACACATAAAGCGAGAGCTATCCCTAGTACAATAAGAAAAGAGGTAGATGCAGTTATAAAGTCAATGTTAGAAGATGAGGTTATTGAGATTTCGAATTCAGAATTTGTGAATCCCCTATGTATTGTAAATAAGGCCAATGGAAGATCAGAGTGACATTAGACTCGAGAAAACTAAATTATTGTTCCTCATACTTTCCATCAGGGAATCCAACAGAACGTGTCCTCCGAGATATAGGAATTTATTTACGTGTACTTACACATCATAATCACAAGGATTGGGTGAAATATTGTCGATTGATAGAAAAGATTATCAATCACACCATTAATGTAACTACTGGGTTTGTACCAATAAAATTAATGTTAGGAATTGAACCAGAACCAATATTGATCGGGGTACCAAAAACACTGAAAATTAATGACATTCAGTTAAGTGAAGAAGAAAGAGCGAAAATTGCTTTTGAACGAATCAAGAAAAAGGCAGAGAAGCGAAAATTAAAGAAAAAGAGTAGAAAACATAAATGGGAACCTAAGATACGCGATTGGGTACTAGTTAAAGACCATAAGTTATCAAGTGCGTTGCGAGGTAGGAACAAAAGGATGGAATTGTTATATAAAGGTCCTGCAGAAATTATATCAAAATTTGGTTATCATACCTATGAAGTAAAAGATGTTAAAAATGAAAAATGTCTGGGAAGGTGGCATAAACAACTCCTTCGACCATACAAGAAACCGTGTGGTACCTTGGAACCTTGATTTCATGTAAAATTCGAAGTGTCATTGTCTATTGGCGCCCAATCAGCTTTGAGATAAAATGTAAATGTTAGCTTACTTGAAAATCATATATTGGTTAGGTACTTACATATTCATGAAAAATGCAGAATGTGAATTGCTATATACTACAAAGAGCTTAAAAATATATTGTATAGAGCTCACAATAACAGCTTCAGAAAGATTGTTAAAATGTTCATCTCCGCATAGAGAGAAAACAGAATATTTACTCTGTAAACATTTGTTAAAATATTTAGATGTATAGATAGTTATCACAGCAAGACAAAGAAAGAACTTGTCTGAAGAGTGTAATGGATTTATATAAATATATGTACATTTTAGTGCTTAAAGGATCTAGTACAGATATGTGTTACAATAACAAAAGTGCAAAATCACAGTGCAAGTGATAGTGAGAGCGAAGTGAGCAAACATGAACTAAAAGAAGGAAGTATAAAGAAAGACTCTTGAAATTTAACCTTTATATAAAAGTTTCACAGAAGAAACCATAATATATTGTAATTAGTATTTAAGGATTAATGTTTAGTCAAGTGTACAATTCTTTGTCATGTTAAAAAGATTAATGAGAAGATATGTTAATAACCAATTTCAAAACAGTGTAATTGAAAATTGTATATAATGGGAGTGTTGCCGATTATTCAAAATACAGGAGTAATTTTTAATTTTTCTTTCGGGCAAGACATTTACATTATTTTATTATGAAATAATAAAATAACATAAATGGGGGCATTTGATACCGAAATTTAGATTTCCAATCGAATGGGCTTGATAAAGACACGTTTTAATTTAATTGCCGGATGTGAGATTTGCGATAAGTGTTGAGTAATAACATACATAGATAATAGAGCAGGAAGTGTTGTAAGGTGAGCAAGATATGAGTAAATAATAGTCGTTAAATTTGTAGGATAAACACATTATTGGTTTGAAATTAACGAGTCATGACGTCATACTACATAGTTTAAATACACGTTTGAAAGTCAGGTCTACCAACCTTAAAAGTCGCGCGATATATTTATTAAAATATAAAGTAAACATCGTTTAATCCTAAAAAGGTAATTATATATTCGAAATTCATAAAAGAACATGTTATAATAGAAAGGGACATTTCTAAATTGCGGGAAAAGGAAATAGCATTTTGGATACAAGGCTTTCTTGGATGACGTCATGACATTCAAAATTGGAGAGAACGTTTTTTCCTAGCGTGGGTAAGCCAGAAAGCGTCACTACTCACCCCAGACCAGTACTGCAAGTTATGCTGTGCAGACGTGAGTGCGATTCCTCTACATATAGAATCGGCGTAGCTCCCGAAAGTATCTAAGATGCAATAAACAATATACAAAGGTTTTCTTGGGTAGTCTATTCTATAACACCTGCGCGTACCCGAGATAAATAAAGAGATCTCAATCTGAGCTAGCGGGAAAGAACCAAATCAACGGGCAACCACGAGACCAACGACATTTAAGCATCAATGGCGACACAACGAGAAGCGAACAACGACATCTAGCTTCACCTACAAGAAATAGAAACAAATGCCAAAGATAAAAAATGGATTACACTACTTTCCAACCCAGATATAATCCCCCAGAGACCAAGGAAAACAGCGGTTGCAGCCTTCCGACTATTGACAAATCACGACTGCTTAGCAAGTCATCTCTACAGAATAGGTATCTCATCCTCACCAATATGTGTCCTGTGTAACGATCCAGCAGAAATGAACGAAGACCACTTGAAGACCTGTGAAGCATTAAGATCAGAAGAAACTACAGTTCAAAAGTATTGGAAAGCACGAATGCTAATGGCTTCATTGCCAGATGAAAGGCACTAGAAAACAACAACAACATATTTTGTTAAAGATGTATTTTCTACACTCTCATTGCACTTCTTTACTCCCAACCTGGGGCCATGAGTGATGAGCATGGTGAATGATTTCATGAGCACCTATCTGCCACAAAGAAACTATACAGAGGAAAGTGGTCACCAAGCATGTTAGCTGACTATTTTTGGCAGCTGATAAGGAAGGTTTCTGATGTCAGCCACAAGTGGAAGTCTTCCCAAATTTTTTTTAACAAAAATGAGCAAAATCAATAATATATTTAGTTTTTGCATAATAATTACAAAAATATTGATTATAGTTTACTTTAACTGTAACTTAGGACTTCTGCATACTTGTATTGTAATAATTATGACCTGTATGAAATTATTTTACTTAAGGATTGATTACAACATTTTAATTAGTCTGTTTTATGTGTTATTTTTTAAAAAAATTGAAACAAATTTCTCCAAAAAATGGTCCATAATAGGGAATTATGGATTTTAGATCTGAATTGTTTTTGTTCTTCTTTACCTAATTACCCTCCCTTTATGTAGGACTTGCACCCCCTAGGACTTATAAGCCAGTTCTTAGGGTTAGACGCCTATGTTGGGGAACTGGGAAACCTATGGACTGGACAGAGTGAAGACCTGGAAGCAGGTGGTCAACCAAGCACTAGGCTCGATAGAGAGGAAGAGGATGACATGAAATCATTGATTGGAAAGGTGATGATGGAGCAATTGGTGGAACGAGTGGCAGGGAAAACCAGAGAACCTGGAGAAAACCTTCCCACATGCCGCTTCGTCCACCAGGAACACCACATGTTGGTCCCTGGGATTGAACCCGGGATACCTAGGTGGTAGGCGAACGGTCTAGCTGTTTGGCCATGGTGCTGCCTGATCTGAATTCTGCATAGCTAATATGTATAAAATTACCTATTTTCTCTTGAGTGCAAAACAAAAAGTTGAAATTTGTGTTACTGAACTACATGTTATAGTCAATTAGCTTTAATTCATATTTTGCTTTTTTCAGGGAGCCATATATATACATCTTTTTTCCTATGCAGGGAAGATACGCATATGATTCAGGGCTACACAGTTCCTCCAAAATCATTATTCAAAAAGAATATTGAGATAAGTCCTTTTGATTTAGGAAAACAATAGATACCTAGCAAAAAGTATATAATTATAGGGTATTTCAATGCAATAATATTTTTTTTAAGCACATGCAATCTGTGAATGAGGGAAAATAACAGGAAATAATGCCAAAGTATGACATCATATGCTCTAAATATAGCTATTCTGCTATTCTATTACTACCTTCTGCTTGTCTCAAGGCAGTTGGACTGTTATAATGGGTGATCCAAAAGACACCAAACTGACTGCACTGTATTTTGCCTGTATGTGCCCTTGGCACTTGCCGCCAACTGCAGCTATTATAGAACAATGTAGATGATATCATACAACATTTTTAAAGCTACTTTGAAAGGCTTTACTTACCAATGTTATTAAAGGAGGTACTGAAACCGACCACTGTCATCGTCCATACATTTTTGGCACCTCTTTAGGAAACTATTCATCACTCGCCATAGTTCACGTTGAGAAATACTGTTTTAGTTCTTCCAGAGTGTGTGGGATTGTCTTGTACACTTTATGCTTTAAGTTACCCCAGAGATAGAGATCACAGATCACCTGGAAATCTTTCTGCAAATTGCTTTTTCACTTGGTGAGCTGATTGAATTAGCACATATGAATCATAAATAAATACACACTGTGCAGTAGAAAACAAATGCTGAGCCATAATACACTTTGTGACTAAGTACAGAACAAAATAATAAAGTACACTGGTAATAACTCAATCATGTGTTATCATGCCAGCTCAATATTGCATTTTCAGAGCAGAGAAAATAAAGTCAATCTCATGACCTTGTGTGCAACAGCTGCATTATCATGTTTCTTGCGCACAGTGGAAAAACACCATACACCAGTTCGGATGTTTTTGGGCCTCTCTTTATAAGAACAATGACAATCCAACTGCTTAACCATAAACAGAAGAGAAATTATTGTTGAGAAAATTGTAATTTGTGCAATGCTCTTTTTGATTGTGAATAAGGCATAAGCTCAAAAATTGCACACGTGAAACATTAACATTTGGAACACTTGTTTGACTTCTTTAAACAAAAACTGTGCTCTTTTGTACTCATTTCTAGTAAGTGTTGATAATAGTGTATTAAGTTTTTACTGGCATTTCAGAATAATGAGTAAATTGAGCTTATCAAACAGAAACACAAAATGTAAAGTTAATTTTTACTATGCGAACAAAGGTGCATTAGCAGAAAGAGGCTTTAAGTTCTAAAAAAATGAAGACATGTACAAATTAGGCAACAAATATACACCTGTATTTTGTATTTGCTATACTACTTTTGAAACTAAGGGACAGTCAAAATTATGTCTGCTACATTATATCTATGGGGTAGTTATAAAGAGGATGTAGAGTACTTTATGGAAGACCTTGTTGGTCAACACATGAAAAGTATCATTCTTTGTGTCTGACAATTGGTGGCCTCCCAGGTCAGCCATAAGAGCTACCTGTATAAAGCCCCTGTCTCTGGTTTAAAAAAATGTTCTCTTATCTAGTTTTCAGGGAACCATTGACAGTTATACCAGTAATGAAACCGTATAGCTATTTCTCTGTTGTAAAAATGATGTGATAGAAACAGCACTAGAGTGCTTTTGTGGTGAAAGTAAATTCTTGGAAGTGTATCTCTTTGTAAGTAGTTTCTAGTTGCTTTAGTGACAAATCACTGTCAGTTACATTTGATGCCTGCTCTAAAGCTACTTACATTTTTGTGTATTGAACAATAGATGCTATGCATTGCTAATCAAATAAAAAAATAATGAGACCTGGCAGGTAAAGCCTACTGAAAGTTTAAACAAAGTTAAATTTGTATTTTTAAATACACATTATGTATTATAACTACAGGGGAGATTTGAATTGGTTTCTGAAATATTCCTGTTTTTAAACTGAAAGTTTTAAATTTGTATTTGTAAACACAGATTATGTCTTATAACTACAGGGAAGACTTGATTTTGTTTCTGAAGTATCCCTGCTTTGTTTTTTTGTTGTTGTATTTTTGTTTTCTTATATTGCCTGTACATAATGTGCTTTTCTGCTCAATATTCAAATCTAACACTTATGTACAATATACTATACTGTGCATTTCCATTGACATGTTCAATGTTCATAGGCCTTTATCACTGGTTGTGAACTCACTGAATGCAATCCAATCTAATCTAACCTAATCTAATCTTTTATTACTGTTCTATAAAATTTTGAAAATGGCAATGAGCTGCTTCTTATATTGTGTTGTGATTGAGGTTAACTATTTTAATATTCTGAACATAAATTTATTAGTATGTGCTTTATTTCAGTATACTTACATTAAAAGTCAAATGTAGCCATTTTGCCCCCATTTCTCTTGATTCACCTGCAGAATAAAACCCTCGCTGATGCATTGTTGGCACCTGAATTTCTTCGTCAGGGCTTAGACTAAAACTTTCAATATTTGCCTTTGGAAAAGGATTTTTCCAGTAGGTTCTGAAGAATATTGCATTAATCAATACTAACTCTGCATCAATTGGAATTTTATCTGCAATGGCCAAGTTTTACATTTTAGTTATACACACAATATCCATTGTAAGAATTTATTTCTGTAGTGATAAAATGCTTAGCATTAGATTTTGATGATTTTTTGCTTAGTTTCTTCCTAGTATCTAAATAGTCTACTCTTCCACAGCAACCATAGGATACCAAAAATAAACAGTATTAACCATATCTATATATATAAGATGAAACTGACTTTTCTCTGAGCCACAATCATGCAAAAACTACTCAATGTATCGATATGACCATTTGAAGTGGAAACATGCTTAGATGGTTAAAGGCTACTTATTTTCTGAATTCCATGGGCCCTATGTCATTTTATTAAATTTATTGTTATAGACTTTTTTCTGCCTGCATATGCCGTTCTTCCTCTATTTCCTAAGCCAGTTTTCATATCCCTTTCGGGGGCATCTCAGCCAAAGCTATTCAAATAGCCATGATCTTTAGAGCAATATGCAATGGGGCAACTGCAGTCAAGTGTACCTATAGTAAATTATGGGGAGAATCCAAATAAAATAATCATGTTTTTGTTAAATGCTGAGTCATTGATATATAGGTTAAAATTCACCCAGTGGAGGAGGCAGTTGACAGCTGGTCTTATCTTCGTTGTTAGAGGGTAATATGAACAGCATGTTTACAGGTTGGAATGCTATTTTTGAAGTGGAATATTGACTGCAGGGATGAACCACTACATTGATAATTTCTCAGATACACCTTGAAGAATCCTTAAGATAAATATTAAATGGTAACAACGATTATTTTATGGTACTTCATTACAACATACTGTACATAAATCACACATAGGCATACAAACTTATAGTGCAAATATTCAGTATTTCTACATTGTTACAGTGCATTTTATTCAGATGTCTATTTTGTTATTATTGTTCTCACCTGATAGTTGTGTACCACATTTTTAAAACTTTACTGATAACCAACCCACTATGCTAATATGTATGCAGATGTCTTTCACTTCTCAATTTCACTGTCAGGAAGTATTCAGTATTCCAATAGACCATCAAAACAATTATTGTTATGTGGTCTATGAAAAGCTTTGTGAACACCAAGTGTAGGCCTGGATAGCAGAACAAAGTTCCCCTACAGGCTGTAACAGTCGACCTAGGTGCTCTCTATGTAGTAATACCTGTTTTGTTAAATTTACGAAACTAAAGGCACACCAGAAATGGTGATGTCATGTGCAACCATCAAAGGAACAATTAAAAATGAACACCCAGTATAATTGCAAAGAGTTAGTAATAGTTCAGAAATATATAATTGTAATGTCACTATAAACATTATGTATACTAAATTTGTACTAAAATATTAATACTTTAAAGGTTGTTAATATAAATATGTAAAAAACTTTTCTAAAGCCGATATTTGAATTTGTTTTTGTTTCTGAATGGCAACAAAATGCTATTTGTGGTAGTGTGTCTAGAAAGTTTAATTTATAATTAGATGCTTTAATTTACTATTAAAAGTACACACATTTAAATAAAAGGGAATGTGCACATTTTTAGGTGATATACATACCACATGTATATAAATAGTTTCAATTGCTGGAATGAATAACAAGAATATATGAGAAATTAGGTAGATATTACTGGCTTCAATTTACATAATGTCTATGTAATTTAGGAAAGCTTTACGAAAAGTCTATGACTGTAACAGGTCTAGTAAATATTGAATAAACTGTACTGCCAAATAAATTAGCTTGATAAAAACTACAATGCGGAAAATGTTTTAATATGAAAATTAAGTGCATCCTTGTGATCAAACAAATACAATAAATGTTTAGAGACTAAGTTTAATTTATCTTTGATAAGTTGTGAATATTTCAAAACACAGACTTGAATTACTCTTGAACTACTCTTCCACTCTTAAGTAGTCCCTTGTTCTATGAAAAGCCTTGGTCTATGTTTTAAAATATTTAAAGCTTACCAAAGATAAGGGAAGCTTATTCTGTAAATGTTTATTATACTTGTTTGACTTATATATTGTTTCACTGTCAATAGCTTCAGTTTTTTCATTGATTTGAATCTTTCCAATGTTTGACTAAAAACCATTTGCCTCAAACAATTACAAGCAGCTGATTAAGACCATTAATGAAAATATACAATGTGAGTCAGTCATGTTAGAGAAAATGTCATCAGCACATAGAACAGAAAATTAACATTAATAATCTAAGAACATTCATAATTTGTAGAAGTTATTTGTCTAAGAGTAGTTAGAAAAGATCTCATTTCAGTTTAATTCATTGGTTTTCACATCATTGTAGTGGCACTTGGAGCAAATGATTATGTAAAATCCACACTAAACAATATCTGACAAATTACTAAACACAAAGTATTACTAATCATGCTTTTTCAAAACTCCTAATTACCAAACATAGTAATTATATGTTACATTAAAGAAACTAACTTCAATCTAAATCCAGATTGAGAACTGATAAGTGACACGTTTTAATTGCTATTTCATTTGTTTCTAAAACTTTAGAAAATATAGAAATAGTCAAAATAGGGCGGTCAGCTTTATTTAGAGCAGAAATAATTTTAGAAAACTTTATTGAAAAATAGCCTCATTTATCTTTAACAAGATACTGGTAAATGCAAAAGAATAACTTTTCAGTAACATAGAGTTATTGACAATGCTTCGTATGGCTGCAATGCAGTTTACATTATACCAAAGAATTCAGAATTTACAGTATGTTTTGAATTCTTTATTCATAATCTACATTAAAAGCACATTTACAGTTATGGTCCTTATTAATGTGACATATGTACATAACTCATCTAGAATCTTTTCAAAACATAACATAGGTACCTAGGTATCTAATTAGAATCAAAATCATTAGCAGTGTTATTGCATTAGCATACCTGGTTGGAACAGTTCAGTAATATGGTTATGTGTTTTATTAGCTACCCAGTTGTTAATGTTCTGTACTGCAGCTTGAAGGTCAGTAAAATCCAGAGATTGAATATCTGCTTGAAAATCATTTACTAGTAGTTGTCTGAACTGGGTCGATACTTCAAAACCTGTTCTTAAAAACATTTTGGGGGCAAAATCCATTTCAATGAAAATTGCAGAGCGCTGTAAAAAGAAATAACTATAATGTAATTAAATGATAACTCAGCCAAATGCAAACACATCATTTATAAATTTGATGAGAAACACAGGTGCAGGTTTAAAGACAATACATTAAAAAACTAATATTTTATGGTTAACTTTGTATAATTATATTAATTTTATTTTATTTGTTACTAGGTATCTTACCCTTCAGTCCAACACTACATTTTGCTTATGAAATGTATACATAAAAAATTTTAAAAGTTATCAAACTTTCTATGCAGTATCAAAAGTAACTGAGAGCTACAGAATTACATGAATATGAATTTAAAATTAAAAAATGAAAGGGATATTTGAAAGTGGGTGAAAGCAGTGACGAATACAGTCACTTTTCTCTGGGGGGGATATTAAGCTTGACAGGATGGGGGGGGGGGGATCTTAATGATATATAAATTTACAAATAAATATAAATTTCTAGGGGGGACTTTTTAATTCCCAGGGGGATTCACCCCCAGGCCACCCCCTGAATTCATCACCGGGTGAAAAAAATGGTTGATACGATGCTCAGTTACATCATGCAATATGTACACCTCTATTAGTAGTGTAACAACTTTTTTTCACTGCACATCGACTGGCACTAAGCACCACTTACAATGACAATGCAGAACTAATCACATCAGTTGGACTCAGAATTTCAGGTGATTTTTTTTCAAGCAAATATTGAGCTATTGTAAAATTTACAAATAAATTACCAAGCAACATATCAAGTAAGGTATCTGCACATGCATGAAGTAAATCCACAGTGGTTATTGCGACCAAACAAAATACATAGAAAGCAGAATAAAACATCCACAGAGACATTTATTTTTCATGTAAATGTCCTATTTAATTCTTATACAGTTAAACGTCACTCTTTTGTTTTATACATATGTGCAGATCAACATCTATTTCAGTTTCACTTTGTCTTATAATGATAATGTACAAAATGGGTAATTACTTTATTTGTAGTAGTTAAATAAAGAAAATACCACATTGTAGTACCCATGAACTCAACAGTTTTTGGTTTACCTAGCAGAAGCAGACCTCTTTCTAAATTACCTGCTGTACTGCTGGCAACATTATTGGAAAATGATTAATTTAATTTGAAGTATGAATAAATATCAAAACACAATTTTTTGCTAACATTTAAATTGAAAAATAGTGATAAGTGCCTTATTTCTCACTTCGGAATAGAACATACTTTGTCCTATATGTGTATGATAATGTTGGTACTTATGTTTCACATGAGTTGTCAATAATGGTCATGATAGTACTGACCAGCATGGATTTGAGGTATACCTTGCCCCTCCACTTACTACTAATGTTCAGAGTTAACTTCCACAATGCTATCCATCTGAGCCAGCACTGAACTGGCACAGATCCATGGAATAGTAATATTATAGTGTTATGTAGGTACTTACAACTTGTTATTGCCTCCTTCAGCTTCTGTGGTTTTCTGTAGTTAGGCAAGACATTTTATTGTGTGAAGAGTAGTAAGCCTGACCACATTCAGAATATACATATTAACAATTTAAAATATGTGTTTCTTCCTCTATTTTAAAGTACCTAGTGCCATTGCATGGACGCACTGTACCTGGAGTCACCCTGGTGAATAGGTATTATTTTTTCAGTCTTTAAGCATTCTGGGAAAACCCAGTTGTCAGTGATATGTTGATTAAGTATACTAGAGGATATACAACATGCATCCAGCATTTCTTCCAAAATTACACGGGGAGTATCATCAACTCTACATGAGTGTTTATTATTCAAATTACTTAATATCTTTACTATTTCATCATAGTCCACTTGATATAATGATATTGTATGTGTCAAGGCTTTTACCTCCGCTTCCTCTAAAAGTTGTCTTGCAGCTGCTAATTTACTAACACTATTTATAAAATAGTCATTAAGTAAATGAGAAATTTCCTTTGCATTATTGCTCTTTTCCCCAGATTCATTTTTAACACAATAATTTGAATTTTATCAACCACAGTGCTTTAGATTTATTCTCATTATAGTTTTAGCAGCACTTATAACCTGTTTGGACTATTCAACTGAAACAATGGTGAAGGAGATAGTACAACAAACTCTTAGGTTTCAGTGTTAAGAGCATTTCAATATTCAAGCTTAATATTCTTATGATGTATCTTCTTTCTTGGAAGTTTGAAAACAGTGTTGTAATAATCAATTTAAACCAAAAAGGTGAGCTGATTAATAACACTGCACAAGACTTACTTGTGATTTACCAGAACATGTTTTGGAGGCTGCCTTTCCTCCATTATCAATGGGACATTGATTGGTTCTCCCTGGTGTGGATGGTGATGATAAGACCTCAGAGTTTATGCCAACAAACTTATGGTTGGTGTTTTTAAACACACAAGCCATGTGTAGGAAATGTTTGCGAGGTAGAATTGAAACTGAAAAATTTAATGCCACAGCGGAGGGTCTGTGGTTTAAATCCAGCTGTGGCATTGAATTTTTCAGTTCCAATTCTACCTCTCACTTTTTTGGTTTAAATTCTCGTACAGTTTATTTTTTCTATCAGCTTCAGTTTAGTTGAGATAACCATTGTTAAAAATAGTTTCATCTTGAATTTTATTGTATGTATAAGTGGGAAAGAGGGAACTAAATCAACAGATAATGTTTAAACCTGTGAAACTATATGCTGGCCTTACAATTCTGTGTCCTTTCTCTGAATACTGTGCCCAATAAAGGAGTAATTTTATACAATAAGATACCTAGGTCTTTGAAAGTACTATGAAGTTGGTGCTGTTTTTATAATATATATAAGAGGTGATGTTGATCAGCTTTAGACTCTTTCGTTATCTCAGGTCGTGGTACTGGATGGAATGAACATACACTCGGGGTTAACTTTAGTGAAATATTTTATTTGCACCTTCTTGTTCATAGTATTTAAATCGTATTACAGTAGTAAGTCTTTTATTTCAGTGGATCGACTTCCCTAGTATCACCGAGATTTAATGTCTGAAAATTTAGCGATATTTTGCTAAATGTGTTTTCTATCACTTTACACTTCGTCTATTTTACATCCTTTCATTTAATTGCACACTTCGTATTAACTAACTTATTAAAGTTAGCTAATATTTCACTTATATTACACAAATTAATGGTCTTTAAACACTTAGTAAATTTAATTTCACTATTTTATGACACGCACACATAAAAATGTGTCCATCTACACCAAAGCCATGGACGCTAATAACTAGACAATTGTCGCCGCATCACACTTCTTTTTGTGTACATCTGCGTATGCGTCCATCAAATAGTTCCTGTATTGTTAGGGAAGTGATCTTTAGCTATTCTCCCTTTGCTTTTAATATTGAACACATATAATTCTTTTATTTATACATATATATTAAAATTAAATATGGGAATATTTATGACGTCTTTAAACAAACTTAATTGTTTGTAACAATGAACATTAGTAACACATTTTCGTCATTTAACCAACTCATACCAACATCAAAAACAAATTACACTCTTAACAAATATTCACATAAACGATTTTCTTTTGGGGTCTTACAATATCCTGTCTCACATGCCCCTTGTTTTGTTTTTCAAGTTGTCACCTACATTTACAATCTTGAAACACAATATAATACTTCTCCCTATTCCTCTAATACTTAATACTTTGTACAATACCCTTTTTTCTTTAAAGTCTTCTTTGTTGTATGTTTTTTTCTTTTGTTTTGACATGACACAGCATGTCTTTATAAATTTTACATATTCAGTTACCACACAACACAACACCTAGAATATTCCTAAGTTTTTACATTTGACATTGACACTCCTTACTGGAGCTGGAGTTACGTGTTCACATTTTTCGTTTTATCATTCTGTTGGCAGAGACACAACAAATTATGATGGAGAAATAGAGGCTATACACATTGCTCTCCGACAATTATTAAATCTTCCCGTAAATAAATTTAACAAGGCAGTAATTCTTTCGGATTCTAAAGCTGCAATTCAGGGAATATGTTCAAATACTACAAAGAAGTTGGTGCTGTTTTTGCGATTATTAACGACGCTGTGTCTTTAAGCTAATGAGATCTTTTTGATCTCAGGGCTTGGTAATGGATGGAATGGAATATCACACAATAATTCTTCACTACAATGTAATATTTTATTAACACTTCATCGATACTTTGCACTCTCAGCACCATGTTAAATGCTTAAAAACCTTTCCACTTTTTACTTAGTGGAACTTATGCTTGATGAAAGTTTGGTGAAAGTTCCATGTTCACACTACATAAAAATGCCTTTCCAGCTCGGAGATACACACGCTAGTGAAAAGTTTTTTGGCGTCGTTTTGACGCGACACCGCCTTTTTCATATTCATCCGCGCTATTCATCCGCGCATGTGTCCATCAAATAGTTCTTTCTCGTTAGGGAAGCAATCTCTAATCATCCTCCCCTACTTTTATTATGGAACACAAACAATTCTAATATTTATACACATATATTAAAATCAAATATGGAAAGATTCATGACGTCTTTGTGCAAACTTAGTTGTTCGTAACAATGAACCTTATCAACATGTTTTCGTCATTTAATTATCTCATACCAACATCAAAAAACGAATTACACTTTTAACAAACATTTACATGAACGATTTTCTTTTGGGGTCTTCTAATATTCTGTCTTAAAGTCAACAAAAATTAGAGAATGCTACAAAATGTTAACACAACTCCAAAAAGTTAATAAGACTGTTCATCTCCAATGGATTCCAGCACACTGTGGAGTCATGGGGAACGAAGCTGCAGACTCACTTGCAAAGAAAGGCACAACAATAAAACAAAAGTCTAAATTCAATTTCTCATATTCCTCAATAAAACGCTTGATCATTAAAAAATTTTCTCATTCATACCTACAAGAAATAGAAACAAATGCCAAAGATAAAAAATGGATTACACTACTTCCCAACCCAGATATAATCCCCCAGAGACCAAGGAAAACAGCAGTTGCAGCCTTCCGACTATTGACAAATCACGACTGCTTAGCAAGTCATCTCTACAGAATAGGTATCTCAGCCTCACCAATATGTGTCCTGTGTAACGATCCAGGAGAAATGAACGAAGACCACTTGAAGACCTGTGAAGTATTAAGATCAGAAGAAACTACAGTTCAAAAGTATTGGAAAGCACGAATGCTAATGGCTTCATTGCCAGATGCAAGGCACTAGAAAACAACAACAACAACAACATTGACACAAACATTATTTTTTGAAGTGTATATCATGGTTTATTGTGTGCCTTTTGACTTATGTTCCTTGCTATGAGGAGAGAAAAACAGGATACAAATCTTGAGCTAATGATTATGATCACATTTATGCCAATTTTATTCAGTTCTTTGTCCTCTGTCTTGCAAGCTTATTATGTATGGGCAGGTCGTTGAGTCAATCCTTAAACTCTGATGTTACTAATGATGTTATTGTGACATTGGGTTCTTATTCACTATTTTAGTTCGGCATTTCTTCAAGCTTAACATTGGCTATATCCATCTTAATTCATGGGCATTGCTTTTCTGACTATGGTTTTTCTTACTTCACTAATTGTCACTTCTTTATCTCTTATCTCTATAAGAGAAAACTTCTTATAATTATTCTGCAACTATATTATTTTTCTTCTTAATTCACCCTTGACACCCTTGTGTCAAAAATATTTTCTCTTTGCCATCACAATTGATTCCTTTTTATTTTTCTCCCTGACATCCTTATGTCAAAAACACATTTTTTCGTCGTTATAATTCACTTCTCTAATAACAATTAGTATTCTCATCTGTCCTTGTTGACAATGCTCTCAGTGGTCATTATAGCCAATGACTATGTTGATTTCCTTTCTTGTTGTATTTTCCAACCTGTATATAATTATAATTTTCTATAAGAAACCTATTAAAAATTATTATTTTTCATCATCTTTACTGTTCCTGCCTTACATGTTTGTTGGCAAAGACTATTTGGTCCTTTCTTGTATGGTTTTAATTTGTTTTTATGGTATCTTCCTACCACCTTGCCATTTGTATTCTGTAGCTCATATGTGTGGTCGCCCAGCTGTTTTGTTATGACCAGCGGTCCAGTATACAGTAGTTCCATTTTCTCTTTGTGCAGCCATCATGGTGTCGATGTCAATTGTCAGTTGCTTAGGGTTTTGTGTTAGTCATCTACTCGATTGGGACAAACTTAGTCGTGGTAATTTTCCTGGGTGTTAGTGGTGGTTGTTGTTTCCGTATTCTGTGCAACATCTGCCCTATTTGGCATATTTTCATCCTGTTCTTGTTGTCTTATTTTGCCGGTGTTCCATTGGTTTCTGCCCCTGTGGTGTGAACCCCTGTTGCATGGCAGTCTTCGGTTGTTCAAGTATTCTCTACAGGATTGTATGTGGTTCATCTGATGGGTACGGTCTCCTGGTCTTCCACGATCATATGTATATGTTCGGTATCTCGATTCACCCCTTGGTAGTATCGTGTCGTGGCACCGCTGTCTCGTGTTCTCCATCCTTTCGCCATGATTGTGCGGTTGTGGGAAATGGTATGCCCCTCTCCCCCTGTCATGGGTGCTCCTAGTATTTCTATCTTCTCTCTCATTCTGGTTGTTTGTAGTCGCACTTCTGTTTAAGATAGGTGAGTTTGGGTGACCATTCCTATGTCTATGCTCATTAGGGCGACCATTTTGCATTTTGAAGCCTGTCAGTAATTCTATCATGTCTGCAAAATCTACTGGCCTCGCAACAATTAACCCTGTTCTCACTGTGTCTGGGAAATGTCTTGTTATGCTGGTAATTAACTCTGCTTCCGACAGGTTAGGGTCTAATAGCTTCCCTTTGTTGGCTACTTTCATAAAATAATTGACTAGCGATAACCCTTTGGTTGGATCATATCTACCTGTCGCTAGCTCTACCCTAGTCTGGTTTTGCTTAGCTGGGCCCCAATACCTTGATAGGAATAGATTTCTGAATGAGCTATACGATTCATGACCAGTTAGTATTAACCTTAGCCATTCTAATGCTTTGTTTTTTAAGCTTTTCTTGTCTATCATCATCCTAAGCTCATTTGGTGTCCTTTTCACTTTAAAATACTCTTCCATCTCTTTAACAAAGAGTTTTGGATCGTCTCCCTTCTCCTCGTCAAATGTAGGTGGTGTGATTTCATGTAGTATGCTGTTGGTGTAGCATGTGTTGTGTGTTGTGTCATTGTTTAATTGTGTGGCGGAATGTCGTTGGGTGGTTCTCGTTGTGTCGCCATTTGATTTGGTTCGTTCCGGCTAGTCAGGATGAGATCTCTTTCTTTATCTCGGGTACGCGTAGGTGTTATAGATTACCCAAGAAAACTTCTGTATATTGTTTATTACTTCTTATATACTTTCGGGAGTTATGCCGATTTTCTACACGCAGAAGAATCGCACTCACGTCTGCACTCCACAACTTGCAGTACTGGTCTGGGGTGAGTAGTGACGCTTTTCTGGCGTCCCCACGCTAAGAAAACGTTCTCTCCAATTTTAAATGTCATGACGTCATCCAAGAAAGCCTCGTATCCAAAATGCTATTTCCTTTTTCCCGCAATTTAGAAATGTCCCTTTCTATTATAACATGTTCTTTTATGAATTTCGAATATATAATTACCTTTTTAGGATTAAACGATGTTTACTTTATATTTTATTAAATATATCGCGCGACTTTTAAGATTGGCAGACCTGAATTTCAAACGTGTATTTAAACTATGTAGTATGACGTCATGACTCGTTAATTTCAAACCAATAATGCGTTTATCCTACAAATTTAACGACTATTATTTACTCATATCTTGCTCACCTTACAACACTTCCTACTCTATTATCTACATATGTTATTACTCAACACTTATCGCAAATCTCACATCCGGCAATTAAATTAAAACGTGTCTTTATCAAGCCCATTCGATTTGAAATCTAAATTTCGGTATCAAATGCCCCCATTTATGTTATTTTATTATTTCATAATAAAATAATGTAAATGTCTTGCCCGAAAGAAAAATTAAAAATTACTCCTGTATTTTGAATAATCGGCAACACTCCCATTATATACAATTTTCAATTACACTGTTTTGAAATTGGTTATTAACATATTTTCTCATTAATCTTTATAACATGACAAACAATTGTACACTTGACTAAACATTAATCCTTAAATACTAATTACAATATGTTATGGTTTCTTCTGTGAAACTTTTATATAAAGGTTAAATTTCAAGAGCCTTTCTTTATACTTCCTTCTTTTAGTTCATGTTTGCTCACTTCGCTCTCACTATCACTTGCACTGTGATTTTGCACTTTTGTTATTGTAACACATATCTGTACTAGATCCTTTAAGCACTAAAATGTACATATATTTATATAAATCCATTACACTCTTCAGACAAGTTCTTTCTTTGTCTTGCTGTGATAACTATCTATACATCTAAATATTTTAACAAATGTTTTACAAATTAAATATTCTGTTTTCTCTCTATGCGGAGATGAATATTTTAACAATCTTTCTGAAGCGGTTATTGTGAGCTCTATACAATGTATTCTTAAGCTCTTTGTAGTAGATAGCAATTCACATTCTGCATTTGTCATGAATATGTAAGTACCTGACCAATATATGGTTTTCAAGTAAGCTAACATTTAAATTTTATCTCAAAGCTGATTGGGCGCCAATATACAAATGACACTTCCAATTTTTTTTTACATGAAGTCAAGGTTCCAAGGTACCACACGGTTTCTTGTATGGTCGAAGGAGTTGTTTATGCCATCTTCCCAGACATTTTTCATTTTTAACATCTTTTAATTCATAGGTATGATAACCAAATTTGGATATAATTTCTGCAGGACCTTTATATAACAATTCCATCCTTTTGTTCCTACCTCGCAACGCACTTGATAACTTATGGTCTTTAACTAGTACCCAATCGCCTGTCTTAGGTTCCCATTTATGTTTTCTACTCTTTTTCTTTAATTTTCGCTTCTCTGCCTTTTTCTTGATTCGTTCAAAAGCAATTTTCGCTCTTTCTTCTTCACTTAACTGAATGTCATTAATTTTCAGTATTTTTGGTACCCCGATCAATATTGGTTCTGGTTCAATTCCTAACATTAATTTTATTGGTGCAAACCCAGTAGTTACATTAATGGTGTGATTAATCATCTTTTCTATCAATGGACAATATTTCAACCAATCCTTGTGATTATGATGTGTAAGTACACGTAAATAAATTCCTATATCTCGGAGGACACGTTCTGTTGGATTCCTTGATGGAAAGTATGAGGAACAATGATTTAGTTTTCTCGCGTCTAATGTCACCCTAATCTTTCCATTGGCCTTATTTACAATACATAGGGGATTCACAAATTCTGAATTCGAAATCTCAATAACCTCATCTTCTAACATTCACTTTATAACTGCATCTACCTCTTCTCTTATTGTACTAGGGATAGCTCTCGCTTTATGTGTAAAAGGTTTGATGGGTATCATCTCAAACGAATGAATATAAATATTACATTTACCAGGTTTCTCAGAGAATACTTCTTTATTTCGGATTAATATTTCAAACAGTTTATCCCTCTGTTGTTCATTTAGTTGATCAGCCTGAGTTACCTTTCCCCTCAACAATTCTTCTAAGTCTTCACTACTCTCCCTATCATAGTACCTAGTTGCGTCAGAAAACCTCAAATTGTCTATGAAATCATTTTTATCCCATTCTACATTTTCTTTATTATCGACATTGTACTCTTTGACATTTACTTCAGTTAATTCCATAGCTCCTACTTTAACATATCCTACAAAGAATGTATCCCCTTGGATTTCTTCTTCCTCTTTTTCTCGTACAATAGTTTCTGAACTATTATCTTCCACAAAAGGCACTATAATGGTCTCATCTTCAACTTTCATTTCTACAATCATGTTTTTAAAATTCACCACAGCTTCCCAGGCATAAAGACAATCACAACCTATTATAATATCTGTCACAAGTCTTCCTACAATCAGAAATAAAATTCCTAGTATTCTCCCATTTATTTCAATATTTATCATTGCTTGAAATTTTACTCTCTCTTTTCGTTTTCCCACAGCTAGCGAGCAATATATCCCATTAACTGGTAAAGACATTATTTTAAAACCACTACTTTGTAAATTATCATAAAAAATTTTGTGAGCATACTGTGCTATTGGATCCCGTATCTATAATTGCATTGTATTGTTTTCCATTTACTCCAATTTTGATTTTAGGTGGATCTCCTACTTTTTCGTTTTCGTCGATTCTATTTTTCCATTTTCTTTTCTTTTGTATCATCATTTGCCTTCCAGGACTATTTATTTCCGAGTACTTATCACAATCATTACTAGGATACCCAGTTCTCACTGAAGGCGCGTTTGACCGGGTCTGGCGTTTCCCTGATTTTTAGGTATTGCTCCTGTACTATTTCCCGAATTGTTACTTCTGTTTTCCTGCATTAAATCGGGGTTACTTCGTACCATGTTTTTGACCGTGTTAATGGCCTCAACCATTTCCGCATTTTCGGGGGAATCTCGTCCATTATAACATCTTTCTCCCAGTCTTGGTGACCTCGGTCTAAACTCATTATCTTTGTTTGTCCAATACCCATCATTTGAATTTCTACTATGTCCAAAATAACGTCCCCGTCTACCTCGATCAAATCTATTTGTATTCATATAATTCACCCTTATATTTCTTCCCCTTAGATTACCATTTCTATTTTCGTGATGCCCTTCCTGGTTATATCTACCTTGATTTTCCCACCGGAATGATTCCATCCTTGGTACTGGTCCTTTATATCTTTCCCTAATCTCACTTCTATTCTGATAATACTGTGCCCCTTGCCCGAAAGAATTTACAGTTTCTTTTTCTTCATATTTATTTCCAAATGCGTGTTTTGGCTTATTGACTTCTAAGGCTGATAATAATTCGATCATAGCTGCAATGCTACCGGGTCGGGCTATGATTAGGTAGTGTTGAAGCGTTTCCCGAAAATGTGGAGTAACTATATTTATTAAATCTTTTTCATCTAAGGGAGGATCCAACATCTTCGATTTTCTCGCTATTCTCATAAAATAGTTGACCATCGATTCCTCCGATCTAGGATTAAACTTTCCATTGCTTAATTCGACTCTAATATTAGCCTGCCTACTAGCTCCCCAATATCTGGTTAAAAAGATGTTCCTAAAGTTCCTGTAATCATTATTGTTACCCATAGAAAGGCCTAGCCAATTGGCAGCATTACCCTTTAGGCATTTTCTTACTATCACCATCTTGTACTCCTCTGGTATACGTTTCACCGTGAAGTACTCTTGTAACCCTTCTAAAAAGGCTTTAGGATCATCTGAATCTTCATTTTCAAAAACTGGAGGTGTCATTTCATTTAAGACATGGTTAGGCCAATGTAAATTTGAATTGTCACCTGTCCCTGAACTATTTCTGAGATCAGAATGGGAATTACTGTTACCCCTATTTTGCATTGAAATGTCAGCTGATACACCTGGTATTGCCTCGTTTCTTGCAGCTTCATTATTAAGATTGTTGTGATTAAATGCATTTTCATTTAATTTCAAATTTTCTAAGGCCTCTTTTACCTGAGTAATTTCTGTTACTACCCCTTTTATTTGGTCTGTAACATCCTCCAAATTTCTAGCCTGCCTTGCACTTTCTACATCAGATCTTTCCATTCTAACTTTACACCCCTGTAACTCTTCTCTAATTTCTTCCCTGTCTTTATCTAACCTTTGTACTACCTCTTCCCTTTGTTTGTCTAATTTATATGTTACTCTTTCCCTTTCTTTATCTAATTTTTCACTAACTTGTTGACCTAATTTCTTTTCAGAATTCTTTACTTCTTGCCTTATTGTCTCTAATTCTCCCTTAACCTGTTCTCTATTTTCTTTGACTTCACTACTAACTTTATTAATTTCCTCCCTAACTTCTTCCCTAAAGGTTTCTAAAGCTCTCTTCTGATTTTCCAATTGCATTCCCAATTCCTGTTGTCCCTTCTCTAATTTCTGTCCTAACTCTGTTCTTAATTCTTTACTAGTTTCATCTATCTTTTCCATTATCTTTTGAAACATATTCTCTATTCCTGACATAATCGCTGGCCTTTCTGAATTACTACTAAACATTTCTGAGCTACCTCTAGGTGTTTCTCTAACGTTCTGATCTTCTACGTCTTGGCATATTCTGCTACTGATTATATTTTGATTATATTCTTCCATCCTAACTACACTTTTCTCAATTTCCGGACTCTCAAAACCTAGAAAATCGCTATCACTGTCTTCCATTTCTAAGCTATTTACATGTGTTTTTCTACTCACCAATATTTTCACAATTTTCACTATTTCACTATTTTTTTTATTTTTTTTATTTTTTTTTAACTGCACTTAAACTTGTTCACTACACGTTTCACAGATGTTGACACGCTGGGCACCTTCTTGTTTGCTGGTTCTATGCTGGCTTGGTCGTCTTGGGGTTGGTCTATTCTCTCGACGCCACACGTTGGGTCGCCATTTGTGGCGGAATGTCGTTGGGTGGTTCTCGTTGTATCGCCATTTGATTTGGTTCGTTCTGGCTAGTCTGGATGAGATCTCTTTCTTTATCTCGGGTACGCGTAGGTGTTATAGATTACCCAAGAAAACTTCTGTATATTGTTTATTACTTCTTATATACTTTCGGGAGTTATGCCGATTTTCTACACGCAGAAGAATCGCACTCACGTCTGCACTCCACAACTTGCAGTACTGGTCTGGGGTGAGTAGTGACGCTTTTCTGGCGTCCCCACGCTAAGAAAACGTTCTCTCCAATTTTAAATGTCATGACGTCATCCAAGAAAGCCTCGTATCCAAAATGCTATTTCCTTTTTCCCGCAATTTAGAAATGTCCCTTTCTATTATAACATGTTCTTTTATGAATTTCGAATATATAATTACCTTTTTAGGATTAAACGATGTTTACTTTATATTTTATTAAATATATCGCGCGACTTTTAAGACTGGCAGACCTGAATTTCAAACGTGTATTTAAACTATGTAGTATGACGTCATGACTCGTTAATTTCAAACCAATAATGCGTTTATCCTACAAATTTAACGACTATTATTTACTCATATCTTGCTCACCTTACAACACTTCCTACTCTATTATCTACATATGTTATTACTCAACACTTATCGCAAATCTCACATCCGGCAATTAAATTAAAACGTGTCTTTATCAAGCCCATTCGATTTGAAATCTAAATTTCGGTATCAATTGTGAACCCCTTTCTCTATATGGTGAGTCAACATTTTGTACATTATTCAAATAACTTTCATCTTGTACATCATTTACATCTAAATCATCATTTTGCCTTTGTAGTACATTCACAACATCATTTACATTAGCCAAACTTTCTTTTCTTTTTCTCATCTCTTCACAAATTGATTTTAAATCATTCTTTATTTCTAAGTGACTTTGTTTCATATCTTCATAGCATCTTGTTGTGATTGTACTACATTAGCCATAGTCTTAATTTTAGGAATGACAATTTGTTCTACAGTTTCATTAATAATTCCTTTCTTCACTACCTCAATTTCTTTCCTTAATTCCTCAGTTATTTCTACTTTTACAATTGTAATCTTACAGTCTACACTTGCATTACATTCTGTTATTTCATCTCTACATCTACCACTTTTTCTCCTTCTAATACAATCTTATTTTCTCTCATTTCCAATTATATTTTTCCCATCCTATCTCCTATGATTTCTATCCTAGCTTCTAAAGCTTCCTTTGTCTCATTTATGTTTTTATGTACTAATTTCAAATTAGTTTCCATTACTTTCATATTTTCTTTACACTCCTGTCTTCCTAATTCTATTTTCTGTTCTAAGTCCAGTCTCACTTCCTCCATTTTCTGACCTATCTCTTCCTTATTCTGTTCTAGTTTCTGACCTAAACTTTGTTCTATGTCCTGTCTTAGTTCTACCTTATTTTGTTCCATTTTCTGACCTAAACTTTGTTCTATGTCCTGTTTTAATTCTACCTTATTTTGTTCCATTCTCTGACCTATCTCTGTTTTATTATGTTCTAAGTCCTGTCTTACTCCTTCTATTTTCTGACCTAAACTTTGTTCTAATTTCTCAAACATGATCATTAGTAACCTTTGGGCTTTTCCTATTGCTACCTCATCCTCACTTTCTGGTTCTATCTGATAACTAGGCTTATCTGCCCCTTCCCCTATTCCTGTTTCTACCTCTTTCTCTTTTCGCGACATTCTCGTTTGTTTATTCAGTTCACTTTGGCTTAAAAGTCCTACTATTTTGCCACTTCGCAGCAATATAAAAATGAAATGATAATAAAAATAAAAATTTTTGGTCCTACATTTTCTCGTTGATTGGTCTCGTTACGTGCATCCCCTGGGCGGTTGACCTCGCTAGACGATTTCTGATGTTTTCCCGCGTTGATTATCCGTTCATCGGCGTTTTTAGGCACTTCCTTCGTTGAATTCCAATTTGGTAACGTCTTCGAAGTCGTAAATCTCAAAGGATTGTCTAATGGCGTCTTCTTCCTTTTTGGCGCGAAGATTTGGCGTCACTTGGTATTTCACATAAGTTCATTTCCCGTGGATTTTCATTCCACCTGAAATTCGTGCTCTACGTTGGGCAAGCCATTTGGTGCTGTTTTTATAATATATAAGATATTTTATATATATAAGAGGTGATGATGAACTTTTGACTCTTTCGTTATCTCGGGTCGTGGTACTGGATGGAATGAACATACACTCGGGGTTAACTTTAGTGAAATATTTTATTCGCACCTTCTTGTTCACAGTAGTAAGTCTTTTATTTCAGTGGATCGACTTCCCTAGCATCACCGAGATTTAATGTCTGAAAATTTAGCGATATTTCGCTAAATGTGTTTTCTATCACTTTACACTTCGTCTATTTTACGTCCTTTCATTTAATTGCACACTTCGTATTAACTAACTTATTAAAGTTGGCTAATGTTTCACTTATGTTACACAAATTAACGGTCTTTAAACACTTAGTAAATTTAATTTCACTATTTTATGACACGCACACATAAAAATGTGTCCATCTACACCAAAGCCACGGACGCTAATAACTAGACAATTGTCGCCGCATCACACTTCTTTTTGTGTACATCCGCGTATGCGTCCATCAAATAGTTCCTGTATTGTTAGGGAAGCGATCTTTAGCTATTCTCCCTTCGCTTTTAATATTGAACACATATAATTCTTTTATTTATACATATATATTAAAATTAAATATGGGAATATTTATGACGTCTTTAAACAAACTTAATTGTTTGTAACAATGAACATTAGTAACACGTTTTCGTCATTTAACCAACTCATACCAACATCAAAAACAAATTACACTCTTAACAAATATTCACATAAACGATTTTCTTTTGGGGTCTTACAATATTCTGTCTCAAAGCAAAATTTTCAAGTTCAAAGTGCAGAAATTGTTATTGAAGTAGAAATTTTATAACATAAATGAAGTGGTACAGTGACTTCTTTTATTATAGTATGCTCATTTTAGTGTAACATATTATTTATTTTGATGTATACATTTAGATTAAGATGTAGTAACCAGCCAGACATGTATTATATATACACTGGATGTCTCAAAAAACACCACCAACAATGCTTAGTATGTTGTGCAGAATGGCAGATTGATTGATTTTCAAATAGGAAACCCTGTCTGGCGATGCATGG